>OX419757.1:8579898-8694773 GCA_948567375.1 Lunularia cruciata | reverse complement strand
CCAGAGTAGATAGTGTGACCTAAATACTCAACCTGCTCATGGAAGAACCTACACTTCTCAAGATGTAATGTGAGTCTATGAGATCTCAACCACTCAAACACCTCTAACAATTGGCTCTCATGCTCCTCCACAATAGTGCTATAGACAAAAATGTCAGCAATATAGCACCAAGTAAAATCCAATCTAGCTAGGATCCTATCCATGACCCTCTAAAACTTGGCAAGAGTGTTCTTTAACCTAAACGGTAAGAACCTCCACTAATATAACACATCCTTACCGTAAGGATCAATAGCCTAGAATGCTATCTTGGACTTGTCCTCTCTAATTGGCAATTGATGATATCCCGCTCAAAGGTCCAAAGTACTAAAGGCCTTTGCATGCCAAATCACATCAAAAACCTCCTCTGGTGTAGGCATGACATACCAATCGGCCCTGGTCTATTGGTTGATAGGATGGTAATCTCCACACATCCGCCTATCTGTGTAGTTGCCATGCATATCCTTCTTGGTTGGCATCACTATAGCTGATGTATACTCTCCATGTGAGATCTCCACCAAACCAGCCTCAAAAATGTCTCTACTCCGGCTCTGAATCAATGTCCTCTCCATGTCACTATAGCGATAAGGACGTTGAAAAATTGGTGTGTTGCTAGTCAACTCAATCTGTATACCAGGTCCTTTAAGAGCACCCAAATCCTTCATACTGAAGGCAAAACAACTCGTGTAGCTCCTCAAGAACCTCCAAACTCTCCGTCTTTCCACTCCAGTAAGCTTGGGTCCAAGATCTGGCTCCCAAGTATCCTTTGTAATTGTTGCAAGAGTGGAAGATGTACTAATTGGCTACTACACTAGGCCCTTGGAAGCAGTAGTGCCATGCCTCCAACCACTAGAGGTCCCAACCTCTCTGTGAAAAACTCCCTCCACTCTGGCTGCAAGCTCCACACATCCTCTTGCTGCATCCTAAGTGGACCAAGGGTGTAATCCAAGTAGCCCACGCTTGCCTGTATGGACTCCAAGTAGACCACTCTCCTTAGTAGCTACTGGCTGTGTCCCAAGAATACCATGTCCACTCGGTCCATCACCTCCATCATGTGCTTGTCTCGGTAAGCATAGAGCTCACAAGTGTCTGAGTGGTGATGCTTATCAAGCGCATCCTACACTGATCTGCCAAGGCAAGGCTCATAATCTAGGTCAAACAGTTCAAGTCCATAACCTGACCTAACATTTGACGCCTTGATGCCTCTTACACTATTGGAACAACGGTAATACCGGTGCAAAAACCCATTGCCTACTCTCTCTCATCGGCGTTGGGCTCCATCAACTACTGTAACTATGAGTCCCAAACAAGTCCATGTCCTCCCTCTCCAAAAGCATGAGAGCTTGTGAAACTCATGAGTGTGGGAAATGCGGCTCTAAGTTGTCCAACTAGATTCATCACTGCCATAGGTGACCTATCAGCCACTACCACCGTCTGAGACTGACACCTAACATCCAAGATGTCATCAACAAGGATGTGGTCAAGTTGCTGAATCCCATCATAAGCATGGTATAAAACCTCTTTGGGTAAGAGGTTTGTCCATCAAAGATGAAGGCATGAGCACGTGATCCTACTTTAGTTGCATTTAACAATACAACAGGTCCCATTCAAGAATGGACCTGATGTGTACTTGCCACCACTCAAGTACAAGAATCACCCATCAAAGAAATGTTCTCCAAAATGTAAGTTGGAGAAACGGATTGATGAACTTGGAGATGTTGTAGTATCCGTAACATCTCCCAAAACACACTAGAACAAGGATCCTGAAGACACAAACCTTGGCTAGCACGTGTATGTCCTTGATATGGCTCTCCAGAAATCACTAAGCAAACATTCCCATGTCTCTTTAGATCATGTGTCCCCAGTAAGAAAATGTTTGCAGGTAGGGCCTTCTATTACCCTCTAACTGTTAATATTGGTAAGAACTCAGGATACCGATAGGCCAAGTGTGCCACATGATGTAGAGAGACTCACCTAGCAGTCTCATATCTCTCCACATACAAGTACCTTTGTACTCGTATACCCACCTGACATATTGCAACTAGTCTGGTGCCAATCCCGCCAGACAACTCCAATAGATATACTCTCTCTACTAGATATTGCCAAGCAATGAGTGTAGTATCTAGAGGTGTCAAAGTAATTGACTCTAGAGGCTCATCCTCACACTCATCTCTTGATGGTACAAAGGCTCCACTCCAAGCCTGTTGCACCAACTGATCTGCATGCTCTTGCAATGCCTCCTCTGAACTCCACAATGGAACATCCAAGGTGGATGGAACAATCCTACTTATACTCCAAATCCAAGTGATCTCCTTTGGTACTAGAGTATCCTCTGTATGGGCATTCCCCTCCAACAAGTCACTAGGCCAAGTAACTACACCACTGAAAGCTGAAACTAATGTTGCCATGGTCTTGGATTGTAGTGAGCCAAGACTGCCACTATTGAAGCATACTGGTAGGCAATATACCCGTCCTTCACCAGACTGCCAACCTGGTCTATAGGAGACTATGTCCTCCCAATAGTCAATGCTGAAACCCATGGGGTATAACACTACTCTCCCAACTAGCACATCATATGACTCAACTATTGTCGCAATAGCCTAAGCTTTCACCACCAAGCTATCAGTCAGATGACCAGGCTGAACTTGGACAACAAGCTCCCCACATATGATGTATTGTGTCAAACCACCACCTAAAGATGTCTGGATCCAAAAAGGACACCTCTCCACATTTGTCTTCCATAACTCCAAACCGATTACTACAACCTTCCCCAATATAAGGGGCTGTGCACCAAAGTCTAACAAGACTATTTGTGGTGTATAGACCTTCCTTAAAGGTCCCACCAAATAGAAAATCCCCCTTTGGTTATCCAATAGGATAATAGCATGTGTGAACCACTATCGTACTTTCTTTTCTCTCTTTGGGAACACATATGGTGCCTAACTGTGGAGACTATAGATTAGAGGCTATAGGTAAACCCGTAACTAATTGTCTGAACATACGCGTTACCTAACCGCCAGAACCCTCCTCTCTCATAACTAGTATTTTTGCTATTGGAAAGGGTAGTGACGGGCAACCTAACTTGTCAACAAAACACGCAAACCTGGTCGGCTGGTCATCACCTCCAATATTACCAAGGAGAAATACACAACACTCCTAAAAGGAAATAACCTAAGCACAATGCCCACACACCAATCCAAACCCATTGGGTGTACAAATAGGCATACAAGCACAAAGAGGATCCAATCACAAGAATATAGTGTCATCAGAAAAATAATCCACGCATGCCCTTGAGGTTAGGTGTGAAATTATTTTCTCTTCTTTTGGCTGTAAGGAAATCAACTTATGTCGATATGTCTCAAGAGTTGTTTTATGCTAACTTGCCATGGAAGATCTTTGCCATATTATTGTGAAGCTAGAAAAGGTTGTGGTGCTATTAGCTCAAGGATTCTCTTGATGTGGCTTGAGCCGAGAAATAATGTTGGGTTACACGAGCTCAGGTTTTGTTTTATGTTTTATGTTATTGAAGTGAAGAGTATTTTCCTTAGTGGAGGAGCAAAAATGAGTTTAGTTGAAAATGCTTTGGAAGGCCTTTGGAGGAGGGTCTTTGACAGAAGGAGAAAAAGATCGGGAGGGTTTGTCTTGAACTAGGTTGGAGGAAGTGAGGGAAGAGGAATTTCAAAGGATTAGGTCTTGGAATGTGAAATAGAGGGAAGGAGTATTTTTGAGAGTTTTGCTTGGGCCTTGGTCTGTGATAGGAAATAGAGGGAAGGAGTTAGGGCTTTGGGAGTTTTGCCCTTGATAGGAGTGACCAATTGAGAGAGAAATTTGTGAAGGTTGTTGGTGCCTTGGTCTGTGACATGAAGAGTGAAGAGCTAATGGGAATTTTCAAAGGATTAGGTCCTGGACTATGAAATAGAGGGAAGGAGTATTCTCAAAGTTTTGCTTGGGCCTTTGTCTGTGACAAAAAACAGAGGGAAGGAGTTAGGGCTTTGGGAGTTTTGCCTTGGATAGGAGTGACCAATTGAAGAGAGAAATTTTCAAAGGTTTGTTGGTGCCTTGGTTTGTGACATGAAGAGTGAAGAGCTGAGGGTATTTTTGAAGGATTTGCTTTTGCCTTGGTCTATGACAGAGGATAGAGGGAAGGAGATGAGCTTTGAGAGATTGGTCTAAACAACAAGATATTGAGTAGAAATTTTTGAAGGATTAGGTCATGGACTGTGGAATAGAGGGAAGGAGTATTTTTGAGAGTTTTGCTTGGGCCTTGGTCTATGATAGGAAATAGAGGGAAGGAGTTAGGGCTTTGGGAGTTTTGCTCTCGATAGGAGTGCCCAATTGAAGAGAGAAATTTGTGAAGGTTGCTGGTGCCTTGGTCTGTGACATGAAGAGTGAAGAGCTAACGGGAATTTTCAAAGGATTAGATCCTGGACTGTGAAATAGAAGGTAGGAGTATTTTCAAAGTTTTGCTTGGGCCTTTGTCTGTGACAAGAAACAGAGGGAAGGAGTTAGGGCTTTAGGAGTTTTGCCTTGGATAGGAGTGACCAATTGAAGAGAGAAAATTTTGAAGGTTTGCTAGTGCCTTGGTCTATGACATGAAGAGTGAAGAGTTGAGGGTATTTTCAAAGAATTTGCTTTTGGCTTGGTATGTGACAAGAACAATGAAGAAGGAGGAGAAATTTGAGGGTTGGTTGGACTGGATAGGAAGAAGAGAGGGGAGAGATTTTTTGAGGGTTTTGCTTGTGCCTTGGTTTGTGACAGGTGGATAGAGAAGGGAATTTTCAAGAGAAATCTGCTGGTCTGTGTGAGGGACAGTGAAGAGAGAAGAAAATTTTGAGGGTTTTGCTAGCCTAGTCTATGATAGGAACAATGAAGAAGGAGGAGAAATTTGAAGGTTGGACTGAGACAAGCTTGGACAAGAGGAAGTGAGTGGAGAGAATTTTTGAATGCTTGGTCATGGGCTATGACATGACATGAAGATGTGATGAAATTTTGAGGGTTTTGGCTTGGCTGTGGCAAGAGCAGGAAAGGAAACTCTCAAGTTTCATTTGAGCTTGGATTGAGACAAGCCTGAACAAGAGGGAGTGAGTGGAGAGAATTCTTGAATGCTTGGTCATGGGCTGTGACAGTACAAGGAGATGTGAAGAAATTTTGAGGGTTTTGGCTTGGGTTGTGGCAGGAAAAGGAGAGGAAATTCTTGAGTTTTGTTTGAGCTTGGACTAAGACATAACTAGACTGAAAGAAAGGTGTGGGAAATGTTCATAGGAATGAGAACTTTGAATTGAATGCAGAGTAGAAGTCTGAATTGTGAGAGTAATGATGTGCAAGAGACAAAGGAAATTTTTTGAATGAGCAAGAGTGAAGGAGATTTTGAGTTTGCGTCAACTTCATGAGTGACAAGAAAAGACAGAGAAGACTTTTGAGGTAGGGTTTTGGTTGGTTGAGACAGAAGAGACAAAAGTGAAGGAGGAGGAAGAATTTTTTCTCTAGAGGGCAAGTTTTCTGCCTTGGTTGGACAAGAGTGTAAGAGTGAGGAAATTTCAAGGAGACTCTTGCTGATGTAGTGACAAGACAACAAGGGAAGGGTTTAGAGAGAAGACCTGCACTTGAACGGAGGTTTGGATAGAAACTGATAGGGAATTTCCTTGGAGGAGGACAACTTGCCTGGATATAGAAGAGAGAGTGCAGTGTGGAGTGAAGAATTGGAATTCCAAGGTGAAGGGCTGATTGTCAGGATATGAGGTTTTGGATGTGAAATCTGTACATGAATTGGAGGACCAATGTATAGGAGAATGAAAACTTGGCAGAAAGGGCTTCAAGAGAATATTCTTGAGAGAGAAACCTTGGTGTTAAGTTGATGACAAGGGAGCAGAAATTGTGAAAGTGGTGTGGTACCCACATTTTTCATTTTGGACGAGTTGTGAAGAAGAAGTGCCTTGCTGAAACCAAATTGAAACCAAATGAGAAGAAATGAGAGGAAATTTGTCTTTTGATCAAGCCCAAAGAAGTCCACTTTGTGTCAGATGAAGACGGACTTAGCCAAGGTTGAAGGAGTGCAAACCCAAAGGAGGAATGGAAGTTACAGGTTGAGATTCTTGCGGGGGCTATATCTCAATGTTCACAAGTCCAAATCAAGTGTGCTATATCTCGTTGGAAATGTCTTGTTTAGTGCTTTCCGTTGCCACCAAAGTCGCAAAGTTTGAAGGTATGTAGAAGAAGTTACAAGTATTTGAAGTTTCTGGAGTAGATATACCTAGTAAGTTAGTGTCTTCGGGCTTTGGGCTTTGGACTTTGGACTTGAGACTTTGGACTTCGGACTTCAGGTTTATACAACTTTGGGTTAGAAGCTTCTTTGCGTCAAGACAAAGATGATTGTGTCTGAGATAGTCGGACCTCGAAGTGCAATGAAGATGACTTCGGGAATCTTGCCAGAGGCATTAGAGAGAGTTAGGATAGAGAAAGAAGATATTTAGAATACCCATGACTTCAATTTCAGTTTTGATTGAAGATGAAACATGAATTGAAGGAGAAGTAGCAGTAGTAAATAAACCCGAAGTGCAAGATCAAACTATAAGGGTCTTCGGGTCAGTAACATGAGAGATTATGGGAACATGGGTTACAAATTGAAGGCGTAGATAGTGTACCCATGCTTTCAATTACAATTCTTGATGAGAATATAGTAGAATTAGCAAAGGAATTGATAGTAGCTAGACCCGATGTTGCAAAAGTAGGAATTCAGGTGTCATCGGACTTATTATTAGAGACATTAGAGAAGAGTGGGTCATGAGATAAAGAAGTAGATGGAGTAACCCTAAGCTCAATTGTAGATTGTAGTGTAGAAGTAGTAGAAATAGTGCAGGAATTAGTAATTGTAGATATACACGAAGAAGGAGAAGTGGTAGGAAGATCATCGGGTTTGGAAGCCGATGATGAGGTAGACATCGGATCAGTGTAAGTAACATAGTTTGAGATAGGAAGAGGCATATATGAAGAGATGGATTGTCAGTTTGGACCTACAGGTAGGAAGAGATGTTAGGAAGTGGTGCATAGGTAGGAAGAGCTGTAGTTTGCTTCAATATTTAAGGGGAGCATTTGCAATACTATGTTGTTCAGTATTCAAATTTTTGAAGATAGATAAAGCAAAGTGCTGTGAAGTAGTGCTTGTCGCTTGAGCTTGATTCCAAATATCAACTTTGTGTTTGTGTTTGTGTTTGTGAGTGTGTGGAGAATTCCAAAGTGCAAGTTAATGTGTTTGTGGATGTTGGATTTTGCAGCCTTGATCTTCATTCTGTGTGTTTGATCCTGAGTGAAGAGCATCGGAGCAATGCCTTGACAGGTCTGAGAGGAATTGTAGTGTTGGTAGTATTCTGCATTTGTGAGTGCAGCATGAAGTTGATGTGAAGCAATTTTGATCAAGGAAGTTGTGCCTTTAATGGAGGGGTGGAACACAATTTGAAGGCAAAATTGTTCTTTGCAGTGAAGTGCCGTCTTTGGGAGAATCTGAATCATCACAATCAAGAGTAGTTTGGACAGAATTTGCTATGTTGTGATTATATGTGTGTGTGTATTCATGACAAGTTGTCAAGATTGTGAGCTTGTTACTCTCTTCTAGGTGTAGTTTCTACCTAAGAGATTAAAGAAGAAATCAAGAAGAACTACATTGTGACTTTTGACTTTGTATTTGGACATTTCTGAATTGTATCTCTGCGGGAACAAACTTTACTTACACGATTACCGCAAAAGGGATATTTGCCGGGTTGTCACAAGTGGTTTGAAGAAAGATCCTACTGAGAAGATGGTGGGGCAGTAAGAGAAGGTGAATGTTTTGAGTGGCTAGGAGTGTGGAGTGGAGATGCTTCATGGAAATTGACAAGATAAAAATATCATGGAGGTGATGACAAGAGTGTGAAGAATTTTGGATGTTGCTGAATTGTGAAGATTGTAAGGACACAAAGTGTTTTAGCAAAAGTTGTCTGGACAGTGGGAGTGGATGTTAGAAATTTTTGTAGTTGGACTAGTCTGAATTTATGATGCGTGCATGAGAACATGGAGGAGACAAAGATTGCGCTGGCTGTATTTTTCCCTTAGTTTGTTCAGTTGACATTTGTTGGTGCTTAGGGTAGGTCATTGTGTTAATTGGAATTGGTGTCACGCCATTTGTAGTTCCGCATCTAGATGCTCGGACACTAGAGTTCTAGTGATGGTAGTTAGAGTTATTCTAGCAATTTCTCAGAGACTACTTTCCGATGGTTAGATTTTGTGTTCAGGGTACTGACTTCACAGTGGGGCCCACCGTCACTTTGCACCGTTTGCACCGTTGAGTGTGCCGTCAGCAGGACCGTTAGGGTTTCAAAGCTAGCTCGAGTCCAGGAGGTATAGTTTTGAAGTGAGCTCCAGAGAGCTCACTTCTCTGATGTTGAGCCTTCGAGTTCCTGGCTATGGTGGACAGAGGCCGGCGAGCGTCACGTGGATTCTCTATGCTTGAGTGGGTGTGGCTTGACTGTAATCAATGCCTAGTTGTTGGCAGTTTATAGAGTGACAGAGCAAGTACTAATCTGAGTTGAGTTGAGTTGAGAGTGGTAAGCAATCTGATTACTTCAGAGAAGTGAAGTCAAGGGGAAATCGAGTGCAGGAACTGTGAGTGTTAGTGGTATCTCCAAGCTTGGTGGATCGTTGGTAGCTCGATTCAAGTTCAGTGTTTCCCTAGTGTGTAGAAGCTCAATCGATTGATGCAAATTTGGCAGTTAGGCGTATGGTGTGCGGAAGCGCTAGCCAAATTTTGAGCAAAGAAGGAGCAATTTTCGAGTAGTGTTGTGATTTTGAGCTCAAGAGGTGAAGGCAAGACCAATTTGCTGCGAGTTGGGCTCAAAAAGTCAAATTGAAGGTGGAGTTGGGAAGCTCTTCTCATGAATTTGTGATTTGGAAAAAACCCGTTTTGTCAATTTGGCTCGAGTGGAAAGTTAGCGGGGGATTTGGCGGACAACCATCTTTAGGGTTTATGTCAGATTTTATATCAGATTTATGTCAGATTTGGGCCAGATTTGGAGGAGTTTCGCTAGTTTGGAGAAGTTTTGCTAGTTTGGAGAAGTTTTGCCAATTTTGGAGGAGGTTCGAAGTGGCAACAAGAAAGGCCTCATTTGGCTGAATTTTGGCGTTTAGAGGCTTCAAGGCTTCGAGGCATAGGGCTGTGGGCTATGAGAGGCTCCGAAGGCCCTGAAAGCCAGCTTGCTGGCATGAGGCTAGCTAGTTTAGAGTAGATCTTGGTCATTGGTTGGCAAAATCTGCCTTTCCTGCTAGATTGTGTGCAACAGGGTTTGACCCCTAGATCTCTTGTTCCTAGACTAGTGCCCTAGCCAACTGGTCCACCCTCACTTGTTGTCCTAGTGATTGTGCCACTATTATCTATACACATGTAGCTTTGGCTAGGAGAGGCAGTTTGATCCCATTCTTGGTGATCCTAGTAGCTTAGGACTTAGATACGAACTGCTCTTATGTCAAATGCCAAATGGTGGCAGAGTCAGTCCCGTGTTGTGTTATGAGATGGAGGGTTTTTGTTTAGATTTCTTGTGATTGGATCCCCTCCATTCTCTGCTTCCTGTTTGTGCACCATGTTTGTGTGAGGTGCCTTGACTTTTGAGCGTTGGTGCTCTGGTGTGCTCTCGGTGGTGAGGCTAGAGTGATGACCAATCAGATTACCTTTGTTTCTCTCCGGTGAGGTAGGAAGTGACGACCTGCAGACCGTGAGAGTGTGTGTTATGATGGCAGGTTATAGGTTACCCTTTCCCTTAGTGTAGTTATCTCGGTTAGTGGGTGGTGCTTGGTGGTGTTGGCACTTGGTGGGGTACTTGCGGTTGCAACTTGCAGTTGCAGTTGGTGGTTTGGGTTTGCTGTTGTGGTTACTTGGTCACGACAGAGTTCTTTGGAGATTCCAGAGGAGTTAGCCTTGCAGTACGTAGTGGGTTTACTTGGAGTGGTGCTCGGTATCAGCCTGTATCTTAGGTCCTAATGAGGGAGGAGATTGACTCTGAGTTGGAGTTTGACACAGGAGCTGATTCAATTGAGAGTGCACTTGGTGTGTCCGCACTGCTGTTGTGGGACATGGACAAGATTTATGGGGCCTCCAAAGGCCCTAGGCGTTACTCTGGTATAGTGGGTACCATTGAGTTGGATGACTTCATCTAGGAGTTTGACAGTTGGTGTGATCTGCAGTAGATGCGGAACCCGACTTTGTTCACACCCTTCATAGCATGGAAGGGGTTGTTTCAGCACTTGGAGGGTCCGCCGATGGATGACTACCATGAGTTCAGGAGAGCTCATTTGGAGGAGATCGAGTTATGGAGACAGTATTGGTCTCCACATTATGTCTCCATCACTTTAGGCTTGGTGGCCAGGAGTAGATCGGCTGTACCTACGAGTTCTAGCTCAAGTAGTGTTGGTGGAGCTAGTGGAGATGCACTAGCTAGAGATAGTGCTACTACGAGTGGAGGTACCACTGCAAGAGGTGGTGTGGTACCGGGGTTTAACCCCATGGTGGAGTTCTTCCTATGTTTGAGGTAGAACTACTAAGGAGTGCGGACTGACAAGCTGAGGAGCTTGCAGGAATTCCAACAGAAGGCTGGAGAGAGCCTATGTGAGGCATACACTCGCATGAGGTGGCTGATCAGTTTCACTCAAGGAGTTATTGAGGCCCAGGCAGTCCAGTTTTGGTATGGGATACTGGACAAGGAGTTGCGACGTAGAGTTTGTGATGCTACATTGTTGCAAGCTACTTCGCCCACTTTGGCAGTAATCTTTGGTTTGGCTGAGCGTATTGAGCTCAATATGGTGGAGGAGAGAGTGGTGACATCTGGATTTGGTAGGGAGACCTCATCCACGGTTGTGACTTCTTCTAGAGTGCAGCAGAGTGCACCATGCCCAGTTGGTTTTTGAGGACAAGGTGGACAGCCCAGATCCTATGGAGCAAGTGGAGGGCCTAGTGGAGTTAGACCCTTACCCTCACTTTTGGGTCAACAACAGCCAGTGAGTGGTGGTGTTGCTTGCTGGATTTGTGGTGGACCTCACCATAGGAGAGAGTGTACTCAGGGCAGCGGACCTGATACCTTTGGTCCATCACAATCAGCATAGAGGCAGTGTGAACATTGCCACAGATTTGGTCACCCTAGTGACCGGTGTTTTGACCTACACCTGGAGTTACGGAGTGGTAGGGCTGCTATGGTAGGTAGTAGAGGAGCTCCAATTCATGGAGGACAAGGTGGTAGAGGTAATGGTAGAGGATCTACACCTAGTAGGGGTGCAGTACATGCCCTTACTTCTGACATAGCTATGGCTACTCGGATTGAGCAATTGGAGCAGAGATTGGCTAGTATGGCTATTGCTCAGAGGAGATCAGATTCGGGTGCTGAGGCTTCCACCTCATATGCTGGTGATAGAGATGCTTTGGACTTCATGTGCGGAGTAGCACAGGTGGATGCATCTGCAGTAGTGACTAGGAGTTTAGTACATGTTCTTGAGCCTAGAGGAGCATCAGTGGAGTTGGACCCACAGAGAGGAGAGGTTGGGAGACAGGTCAGACTTCCCCAGTCTTTCATGCTATCTGAGGCACTGCAGATGACATCCATGGTTCCTAGATGTCCTAGTGCAGGTGTGGTAGGTGGTGATGGACTACCTGCTAGTCAGCCACCTGCTACTACACAGACTGAGTCTAGCATGATGTTGGGGGCGGCTCAGCTGATTATGCGGCATCCTTTGTTTTCAGCCAGTGACATGTTTACATTGGGAGTTGACCCAGCCCCAGTGTTCGGGTTGGCTGCCACGTTGTGTGAGAGTAGGGATGGTGCAGTTCCTACTACTAGAGTAGAGGTGGTTGGTAGTGGAGCTGACTTGGTTGAGGAGCATGGGATCCATTTAGCAACCAGTGGTTTATGGCATGCAACAATGGCTAGATTGGAGGAGTTGCCAGCTAGACCGGCCTTTGAGAGAGCACGGTTTACACCTGGTGTTGTCCTATTGGATAACAAGAGGGAGATTTTTCATTTGGTGGGACCTTCAAGGAAGGTCTATACACCACAGAGAGTCTTGTTAGACTCTGGTGCGCAACTCCTTATGTTGGGGAAGGCTGCAGTTGTTGGTCTGGAGATACGGAAGATCGATGTGGAGAGGTGTCCATTTCAGATCTAGACATCTCTAGGTGGTGGTTTGACATAGTACATCACATGTGGGGAGCTTGTTGTCCAGGTTCAGCCTGGTTATCCAACTGATAGCTTGGTGGTGAGAGCTCAGGCTATTGCGACAATAGCTGAGTCATATGATGTGCTAGTTGGGGGAGCAATGTTATACCCTATGGGTTTCAGCATTGATTATTGGGAAGAGACAGCCTCTTATAGACCTGGTTGGCAGTCTGGCAAGGGACGGGTATGTTGTCTACCAGTACGCTTCAGTAGTGGCAGTCTTGGCTCACTACAGTCTGGGACCATGGCATCATCAGTTTTAGCTTTCAGCGGTGCAGTTACTTGGCCTGGTGACTTGTTGGAGGGGAACGCCCATGTAGAGGATACTCTAGTACCAGAGGAGATCACTCGGCTTTGGAGTACAAGTAGGATTGTTCCATCCACCTTGGATGTTCCATTGTGGAGTTCAGAGGAGGCATTGCAGCTGCATGTAGATCAATTGTGCAAGAGGCTTGGAGTGGAGCCTTTGTACTATCAGGAGATGAGTGTGAGGATGAGCCTCCAGAGGCAATTTCTTTGACACCTCTGGATACCACACTCATTGCTTGGCAGTATCCAGTAGAGGGGATATGCCTATTGGAATTGTTTGGCGGGATCAGCACCGGACTAGCTGCAGTGTTACAAGCGGGTATCCGAGTACAGAGGTACTTGTATGTTGAGAGAGATGAGACTACTAGGTGAGTCTCCCTACATCATGTGGCGCACTTGGCCTATCGATATCCGGAGTTATTACCAATGTCAATAGTCGGAGGTTACTAGAAGGCCCTACCAAGAGACATTTCCTTACTGGGGGCGCATGACCTAGAGAGACATGGGCCTATTCACTTGGTGATTTCTGGATGGCCATGTCAGGGACATACACATGCGGGCCGTGGTTTGGGTCTTCAGGATCCTCATTCTGGTGTGTTTTGGGAGATGTTACGGATACTATGACATCTCCAGGTTCATCAGTCTGTTTCTCCAGCTTACCTTTTGGAGAATGTTCCTTTGATGGGTGATTCTCGCACTACAATGGTGGCAAGTACACATCAGGTCCATTCTTGGATGGGACCTACTGTATTGTTAGATGCAGCCAGAGTGGGATCACAAGCTCATTGTCTTTGTCTTTGGTGGACGAACCTCTTACCTAGAGAGGTTCTACAACGCGCTTATGATGGGATTCAGCGACTTGACCACATCCTTGTTGATGATATCTTGGATGTTGGGCGTCAATCTCAGATAGTGGTAGTGGCTGATAGGTCACCTATGGCAGTGGTGAACTTAGTTGGACAGCCTAGAGTTGCATTTCCCACACTTATGAGTTTCCCAGGTTCTCATGCTTTTCGAGAGGGAGGACCTGGACTTGTTTGGGACTCATAGTTACAGCAGTTGGTGGAGCCCAATGCTGATGAGAGAGAGCGGGCGATGGGTTTTTGCACCGGTATTACCGCTGTTCCAACAATGTCAGAGGCATCCAAGCATCAGGTGTTAGGTCAGGCTATGGACCTGAACTGTTTGACCTGGATTGTGAGCCTTGGCTTGGTAGAGCAGCGTAGGATGCGCTTGATAGGCATCACCACTCGGACACTTGTGAGCCTTGTGCCTATCGAGACGATTCAAGCATATGCTAGGGGCGATGGACCGAGTGGACATGGTATTCTTGGGACACATCCAGTAGCTACTAGGGAGAGTGATCTACTTGGATTCCATCTAGGTGAGCGTGGGCTACTTGGATTACACCCTTGGTCCACATGGGATGCAGCCAAAGTGGAGGGATTTTTTGCACAGAGGTTGGGACCTCTAGAGGTCGGGAGCATGACACTATTGCTCCCAAGGGCCCAGTGAAGCAGTCAGTTAGTACGTCTTCCACTCCTACTACAGTTATAGAAGATACTTGGGAGCCAGATCTTGGACCCAAGCTTACTAGAGAGGAAAGACGGAGGGTTTGGAGGTTCTTGAAGAGTCACACGAGTTGTTTTGCCTTAAGTATGAAGGATTTGGGTGCTCTGAAAGGACCTAGTATACGGATTGAGCTAACTAGCGACACACCAGTTTTTTGACGTCCTTATCGATATAGTGAGATGGAGAGGACATTGATTCAGAGCTGGAGTAGTGACCTTTTTGAGGCTGGTTTGGTGGAGATTTCACATGGAGAGTATGCATCAGCGACAATGATGCCAGCCAAGAAGGATATGCATGGCAACTATACAGATAGGCAGATGTGTGGAGATTACCGTCCTATCAACCAAAAAACCAGGGCTGATTGGTATGCCATGCCTACACCAGAGGAGATTTTTGATGCGATTGGGCATGCAAAGGTCTTCAATACTTTGGATCTTTGAGCAGGATATCATCAGTTGCCGATCAAAGAGGAGGATAAATCCAAGACAACATTTTGGGCTATTGATCCTCACGAAAAGGATGTGTTATATCAGTGGAGGTTCTTACCATTTGGGTTAAAGAACGCTCCTGCTGAGTTCAAGAGGGTCATGGATAGGATCCTAGCTGGATTGGATTTTGCTTGGTGCTATATTGATGACATTTTGGTTTATAGCACTACTATAGAGGAGCATGAGAGACAGTTGTTGGAGGTGTTTGAGAGGTTGAGATCTCATGGACTCAAATTACATCTTGGGAAGTGTAGGTTCTTCCATGAGCAGGTTGAGTATTTAGGTCACACTATCTACCCCGGAGGACTTGGTGTTCAGCAGACCAAGGTAGAGGCTATTGCACGTATTCCTCGGCCTACAGATGTGAGTAGAGTGCAAGCATTCCTTGGGTTGGCAAACTTCTATCGCCGCTATGTTAGAGGATTTAGTGCCATTGCCAAGGCCTTGACGAAGCTGACCAAGCTTACACAGGAGTGGTGTTGGGGAGATGAGCAGGAGAGAGCTTTTGTAGAGCTCAAGGAGAGGTTGACATCTGCTCCTATTTTGAGGAGACCAATCAAGGGACGACCATTTCAGGTTCACACTGATTGGAGTATGTTGGGGCTTGGAACGGTGCTCACCCAGCATGATGATGAGGAGAAGGAGGTTGTGGTGGCCTATGCTAGTCGCTCCAACAATTCAGCGGAGGCGAAGTATAGTTCATATGAGGGAGAGTGCTTGGCAGCAGTTTGGGCAGTAGCACATTTCCGATGTTACCTATTTGGTAACCCTTTCACTCTCATCACTGATCATCAGCCGCTGAAGTGGTTGATGGAGTCCGACAAGCTTTCAGGGAAGCTTGCACGATGGGCTCTGATTTTATAGGAGTATGATTTCACGGTTGTTCACAGACCTGGAGTGGTGAACCGTGATGCAGATGGGTTGAGTAGAAACCCATGTCCTAGCCAGCAGGATTAGACCGGAGCACGTTGGCATGGTGAGACAGATGAGGAGATGGTGCCAGGTTGGCATGCATCGGCCTTTTTGTGTATATTTGCAGAGGCTTTGGTGGTATCTCTCTCAGCGCATACAAGAGGAGTTATTGAGGTCACAGATCCAGAGAGTGAAGATATTGGTACAGTTCAGCGAGACATTCATGATGATGTCTTAGTGATGGACTATCTTTGCATGGGTGTTGTGGGTGGCACAATTGGGGCCAAGGAGAGAGACCGTGTTCTTCAGCAAGCCAGACGGTCCAGATTGGAGGGTAGACACCTTTTGCGTGTATGGGAGGATGGTAGAGTGCAAGTAGTACCACTTCCATCATAGAGACCACAGTTGGTCCGTCATGCGTATAAGGAGCTAGGACATTTTGGAGTAAAGCATACATATAGCTTACTTCAGAGTCATTACTGGTGGCGTGGTATGCAGACCAAGGTACAGCAGTTTGTTGCCATATGTGTGGTTTGTGACCGAGTTAGAGCATCATTCAATGCTCCTACGCCACAGTTACACCCATTACCTATCATGGGATTGGGTTACCGTTGGAGTTTGGACTTTGCCGGACCTTTACCGCTGATTGTGAGACATCATCGGTATGTTTTGGTGATGATGGAGCACTTCTCCAAGTGGATTGAGTTGGTGGCACTTCTTGACAAGTCTAGTGAAGGGACAGCTTACTCGTTCCTGGATTGAGTTCTTAGTCATTTTGGTGCACAACCGAGGTTTTGACTGATTAGGGTACAGAGTTCTTGGGGGAGTTTCAGGTCTTGTGTGACAAGGCTTTGATTGATCATCGTACTACATCCCAAGATCACCCTAAGGTAGATGGCTTGGCAAAGAGAGTAGTTCAGACGATGAAGAGAGGATTGCAAAAGTATGGTTTGCAGAGAGGCCACTTGGGAGATTGTGATCTCCAATTACCTTGGTTGGCCATGGGCTATCGGTTCAGCCGGCAAGCCTCCTTAGCATCCTTCTCTCCATACTTTCTACTTTATGGACGAGATCCAAATTTACCTACAACCATTCATTGAGATGCTACTGTAGTTTTGGACTTGGATGACCCCGATGTATGGATGAGCGCATGTTCTCAGCGGGCAGAGATCTTTCGGAGAGTGATGCCGATGGCCTTTGAGAACTTGGCGATTGCTTAGCATAGAGATACTTTACGCTATGCTACCATTTGAGGAGGAGGTTATAGATCCTTGATCCGTCAATTTCATCCAGCAGACATCACCGACGACACTTGATGTTTCTACAGGCCGCACTATCTTGAGAGTGCACGAGGTTTTGCCATCTGGAGTCCTTGTGTTAGAAGGACATGATGGTGTTGTTTGGAAGGATCATGTGCGCCATGCCACCTCCCAAACATTGATGGTACTATGGACCCAAGCTTGGCACTTGTACGTGCAGGCTTGAGGTGTATGTTATGTGGCTCTTCTGGTGGAGCTGCTACTATGTTAGTGTGTGATAGCTGTTTGAGAGGATGGCATATGGCATGTATGACTCCTCCCCTCATGGTGGTTCCTCAGGGACAACGGTTATATCCTAGATGTACTTGACCTATAGCTAGTTCATTCTTTATATGGTATAGATTGCAGACAGGCGACTAACAATGGGGCTCCATAGCACCCGGCCTCCTGATCTTTGCCCATTAGAGGGTATACCATATACTTAGAGTAGATGGCTATCTAGAGTTAGAGGGACCTAACCGCCAGCCAAGGGGGTGATTGTGGTACTTTAGAGTCTATGTATGACTTATGTGTGAGTTGTGCTTCTATAGTGTATGATGTTGACATTGATGTATGTTGTGTAGCGATGTATATACGCACAAAAGCTGTCACACCATTTGTAGTTTTGCATCTAGATGCTCAGACACTGGAGTTCCAGTGATGGTAGTTAGAGTTATTCTAGCAATTTCTCAGAGACTACTTTCCGACGGTTAGATTTCGTGTTCAGGGTATTGACTTCATGGTGGGGCTCACCGTCACTTTGCACCGTTGAGTGTGCCGTCAGCTGGACCGTTAGGGTTTCAGAGCTAGCTCAAGTCCAAGGAGTATAGTTTCGAAGTGAGCTCCAGAGAGCTCACTTCTTTGATGTTAAGCCTTCGAGTTCCTGGCTATGGTGGACAGAGGCCGGCAAGCGTCACCTGGATTCTTTATGCTTGAGTGGGTGTGGCTTGATTGTAATCAGTGCCCAGTTGTTGGCAGTTTATAGAGTGACAGATCAAGTACTGATCTGAGTTGAGTTGAGTTGAGAGTGGTAAGCAATCTGATTATTGTGGCACTTTAGAGTCTATGTATGACTTATGTGTGAGTTGTGCTTCTATAGTGTATGATGTTGACAGCGATGTATGTTGTGTAGCGATGTATATACGTACTACATGGCTATTTCTCCCAAGTTTATAAATATTGAGATGAGGATGTTAAGGGATCGGAGTGGCTTGTGGATGAATGTATTCATTGGGAATTGTGAGAGTGTCAGGAAGAAGGACTTCATTGTTGGAGCCTCCAGTCAGGTCAGAATAGTTAGATCAACTTGCTGACCAGTGCGCTCAAAGACGAGTATGACCTTGGCTCACAAACTAGTAGTGAAGCCCAACTGATCCAACTCAAAAGCCCAAGCATGATAGGACAAAAACAAACCCTAAGAGAACATGAGAATTAAAACCATCTAAAGAATCTCAACACAACAGACCTAGAAAGGCTTCAGGTAGAACAATTGCAGGTAGGGTCTTCCATCATAGGGGAAGCTACTTCTGGAGGAATATTAGAACCTAAATAACTCATGGAATACCTTACAATCCGTTGAAGACTAGGACAAACTAAGCCAAGCAGCCAGGTGCCCAACGTACTCTCGAGGCCTACAAAACCCCACAACAATGGCAACAACTCTTTGTGCTTTTTGTCCAAAAAGAGCTTCAAAGCCTTCTTGCTCTATCATCAAGCTCATTTCAACCTGTACTCCAAGCCTCTTCCAATTTGAACAGATCTCAACAATTTTCTACTACAAGTGGATAATTCTTATGTATTCTTGATGGGGAAAACTATGTACAGCTCATATAACCATAAATTTTTTTGTGTAGCTTGGATTCAAGAGTTCTAAAATGAAATGGAAAGCCTGTGAGATAAGATTTCCAATGACATAAAATAGGCATCAATTAGATCACTACAGCTTCCTTGACAAGCTCTCAAAGTTGGCCAAATGTTTCACAACTTTCACCCTAATTTTGAAATCTCTATTTTAGGGTTTTGCCCTTGGTTCTTGCCAACTTTCCCCTGATTTCTAAATCAGATGTACACTTGATCCTCACAAAACACTTTGGAAATCTGAACTCTCAATCATAGTCACAAAAGTGAGAGAATTGACATTCAATTATGATTGAAGAAAGAAGTGCTCTTCCAAGCTTACAACAATCTTTTCAGTAAAACTTCTTGCATCAGATATCACTCTCTATGAGTCTAGAGCCAACTAAATTTTACATAGTAGTTTTTTGTGTTCTTTTTTAACCCTCTGCAAAGTTTTATTACCTAATCCAACCCCAATCCCTAGATGTGAATCAATTCTTGATCTAGGCTAACTTGTGAGCTCTACAGACCCAGGTATACTTGATCCAATACCCTGATTTCTTTATTTGAAGAATTCACATGAAACCTTCACAAAAAGGTGCAAAACCTACCCACCAACAACACTAGAAATGTTCATAAGGCAACTCAAACCACAACTTGGGGAGTGACCAAAAATCCAAACCTGATCACTAGCTACTCTCCATCACCTTACATCTCAAGAGCTTCAACTTCAATCAACCAGATCTGATTTGAGATTGACCCAAAACTACAATTTCTTGCACTCAATACTATAAGCACTTTGTCCACTCTCAGTCCCATTGACAAATAGTGAAAAATATCTCAAGAAGCTCTCTCAATTGCCTACTTTGTGCTCTTGGGTATGAATTTTACCCCCCTTGATTCAATTGATCATATCCCTCCTAGAATCATCTCAAATCATGGGATTTCTATCTTCAGATTGTAGCATGTTAGCTTCTCTTTCCAACCATGGTCTCTTTTCCCCAAATGGCCTCTCCAAACATTCTTGATGGTCAAAAACTCTAGACTCCTCTTGGGACCCAATCTCTTGGAAATGTGTCTTGTAGTTTCTTCACTTTTTGACAAATGGATCCCACAACTCCACCTTGAAGCTTATGAGCAAAATTTCAGGCATTCCACAACTGTATAAGCACATAGATTTTCAAGTCCTAGTCATGTTCATAAGTAAGCACCGGAAGGACAATAGGATCTGGGTTTCCCATCACCAACTCCATGAATACCGCCCCAAAACATGCTACCAACCAGTCCCATAAGCCATCATGGTGCAAAATCTAAAGCTTGATGAGAAAAGGATTCAAGAGTGGCAGATCAGGAGCATAGGACATCTCATGCTCAAACGCTTCCTCTGATGTTCTACCACTAGAGCACTGCTACAACTCTCACTCCTAACATCCTCTTCCCCCCCCGAGACTCCTTGACTAAAAACACCCCTCTGTCTCTCCACTCGCCCTCATCTATATTCATTAGAGCCCTCAAACATGATAAGATTGTAACCCATGTGGCCAATCACATACATGTACATAGATTGCTCACATGGCAACATCTCATCCGTTGGATCTAGCATACAACCTACCCCACTAATGTGGCGATAAACTATGATAAGTCACTTTTTTATGGGCTACGTAAACCACAACACAACACCATGCTCTCTCAAAGGCCGGTCTAGCTGGCAACTCCTCTAGTCTAGCCTCTACTTCCTGCCTTATGGTTGCTAAACACATCCCATGCTCCTCAACCAAGTCAGCTCCACTATCAACCACCTCTACCCTAGTAGTAGGAAATGCATCATCCTTACTCTCACAAAGCGTGGCAGCCAACCAAAACACTAGGGTTGGGTCAACTCCCAATGTAAACATATCATTGGCTGAAAACAAAGGGCATCGTATAATCAGCTGAGCCACACCCAACATCATGCTAGACTCAGCTTGTGTAGTAGCAAGTGGCTGACTAGTAAGTAGTCTATCATGCACTCTATCACCAGCTACTACACTTGCACTAGGACATGTAGGAGTCATGGATGTTGTTTGCAATGCCTCAGATAGCATGAAAGATTGGGTGTATCTAACCTATCTCCCAACCTCTCTGCTCTATGGGTCCAACTCCATTGATGCTCCAATAGGCTCTAGAGCACGTACCGCACTCCTTGTCACCATTGTAGATGCATCCACTTGTGCTGCTCCATACATGAAGTCCAAAGCATCTCTATCACCAGCATATGAGGTGGAGGCTTCGACACCCAAATCTGATCTCCTTTGAGCAATGGCCATATTAGCCAATCTCTAATCCAACTGCTCAATTTGTGTAGCCATAGCTGTATCAAAATTAAGGGCAGGTACCGCAACTCTACTAGGTGTAAATCCTTTACCACCACCTCTACCACCTCGTCCTCCATGAATTGGAGCTCCTCTACTACTTTGCCATAGTAGCCCTACCACTCCGTAACTCTGGGTGTAGGTCAAAGCATTGGTCACTAGTGTGACCAAATCTATGGCAATGCTCACACTGCCTCTAAGCTGGTCATGACGCACTAGAGGTATCAGGTTTGCTACCCTGAGTTCACTCTCTCCTATGGTGAGGTCCACCACAAGTCCAACAAGTAACATCACTACTCACTGGTTATTGCTGACCTAAAAATGAAGGTAAGGGTCTAACTACAATAGGCCCTCCACTTGCTCCATAGGATCTAGACTGTCCACCTTGTCCTCAAAAACCAACTAGGCATGGTGCACTCTGTTGCACTCTAGAAGAAGTAACAGTTGTGGATGAGGTCTTCCTACCAAATCTAGATGCCACAACCCTCTCCTCTACCATGTTGAGTTCAATACGCTCAGCCAAACCAAAGACCATTGCCAAAGTAGGTGAAGTAGCATGTAACAACATAGCATCACAAACTCTATGTCGCAACTCCCTCTCTAGTATCCCATACCAAAATTGGACTACTTGGGCCTCAATAACTCTCTAAGTGAAACTGATCAGTCACCTCATGCAAGTGTATTCCTTGCATAGGCTCTCTATAGCCTTCCATTGGAATTGATGCAAGCTTCTCAACTTGTCAATCTGCACTCCTTGGTAGTTCTGCCTCAAACACTGAAAGAACTCCACCATGGAGTTAAATCTTGGTACCACACCACCTCCTATAGTAGTACCTCCACTTGTGGTAGCACTATCTCCAATTAGTGCACCTCCACTAGCTCCACCAACACTACTTGAGCTAGAACTCGTGGGTAGAGCCAATCTACTCCTAGCAACCAAGCCTGAAGTGATAGAAACATAGTTCAAAGACCAATATTGTCTCCATAACTCAATCTCCTCCAAATAGGCTATGTTAAACTCATGGTAGTTGTCCATCCGCAGACCCTCCAAATGCTAAAACAACCCCTTCCATGCCATGAAGGGTGTAAACAAAGTTGGGTTCCGAATCAGTTGCAGATCTGTGAGCCGGCCTGTCTCTCACTCAGGATGAACCTTTGATAGCTATTATGGCAACGCACCATGGACTAAGAATGCAAGGAACACCAACTCCATCATACTCTTCCAAGGCTAACACTACAATACTCAAAACATTGCTCACTAGAGAACTCAATGAGAGAGATAGTTGCAAATGAAAGGATGATAAGTACTTCCTCACCCTTTGTTTATATAATCATGAAATAGTTATGCACCAAAGTTACTATTTATTGGAGTAACTCAAGTTACTAGGCTAAGGTCAAGTAAAGTCAAAAATTATAAAGAAATATCTGTCCACATGGGCATATTCCACTAAGCATGTGATCTTATCTTGACCCAACCACTAAGTCAAGGATTTCTTCACATGGGTTATCCTTGGACATAGAAGAATCCAAAACAAAAAGGCTTACGGGCCCAAGAGTTCTCAACTCTTTCCTCAAAGCCAAACACCTAGGAATAATACCAAGTCAACACACTAGAATCCAAAATAGTGGTGCTCATCTTTTCCACTTCCTCTAAAGTAAGGTCCCTTCTATCTTAGCTATGACTAAATTTAGGTAATCATGACTAATGTAGAACTATCCTTTATCTCTAGATAAATAATATCTCTTAAGTACTTGTAATACCAAGCTAAATATCACAATACCACACACATGCACAAATGGGTGTTACATTTACCCCTGGACTAAGTTTTCACTTTGTCCTCAAAGTGAAGGTCTCTCTACTTTCTATGATACATCTTCAACTTATCATGGTTAATCCTATCAAAGTGTCTTCCTCCCAACTCCTTGAGATCATAGGTGTAATTGCCCCACACCTTCTCCACTATGAAAGGTCCAAAGTACTTAGGCATAAACTTCTTTTGTACTCTCTTGAATCAAATAAAATCAAACAACATTACCCAATCACCTTCTTTGAAAGGCTCCACCTTCTTCTTGCCTTGCCTCTTGTCATAGCTTTCCTTTTGTTTCTTTTGAGCTTGCTCCACTCAAACCATAGCAACTGCTCTTGCCTCTTCCAATTCCATGAGTTGATCCTTCCTTGACTTCTCTGCATCACCTCCTTGTGCTTTCTTCAATCTCCTATGAATGCTTTTGAAGGTACGAAGATCAAAGTGAATAGGTAAGGTAGACTGAATACCATATACTAATTGAAATAGATAATACATGATGGAAGTCTTCATGGTTGTCCTATATTCCCACAAAACTGCATGAATCCTCTTGTCCCAATGATGTTTAGCCCTCTCTATTTCTACATCTTTGGCCAACATCATGCACAAGGTCTGATTGGTTCTCTCTGCCAAGCCATTGGAATTTGGCTTGTAGGATGTAGTTACTCTATGTGTGATAGAGAAATATCATAGCATGGCTGTAGTAATGCTTCCTGTAAACTCTCCTCCTCTATCATAAACCAACTCCAAAGGGCATCCAAACCTCATGATAATGCATTCATAAAGAAATCTATTAACTTCATCTTCATTCTTCTCCCTCAATGGTCTAGCCTCAACCCACTTGGTAAGATAATTAGTAACTATCACAATATATGAATTATTCCTTGGGGTTCTATTGAGAGGACCTACAAAATCAATTCCCTACTTCTCAAAAGATTCTAACAATGGTATTGATCTAAGTGGTGGAGTGGATGTAGAATTTCTAGCAAAAGCTTGACAAACATGACAAGCTTTTCAATAATCAAGACAATCCTTGAAAATCCCTCTCCAATGGTAACCTGCATCTAGAATCTTGAAAGCAGTCACCTTTCTTGCAAAGTGTCCTCCATATACTAAACCTTCATGAAACTCCTTTATGAGTAGGATAGACTCTTCTTACCTATTTCTCTTTGAAGTAGACCATCTGCTTCTTAGTGAAAAAGAATATCCTCCACCATTGTATAAGGTCTAGATCTTGCTGCAAGGGCCTTCCTCTCCCTAGCATGCATCCTTTTTGGATAGTTACCTCTTGTCACAAAATCCAAAATTTGCTTGTACTCCATTGGAACCTCTTGAGTGATTGAGATTGTCAAGAGCTCCTCATCCAAGAAAGAATCATCCATTGGTTTATCTCCATCATGATCATAGGCCCTAGATAAAAAATCAGCATTTGCATGTTTCTTCTCTAGCCTATCCTCAATGGTGTAGTCATACTCAGACAAGAGTATCACCCACCTTGCTAGTCTCCCTTCCACATTAGGCTTGTTGAAGATGTACTTCAAAGCCTTGTGATCTGTGATAATGATGGCTTTCCCTCCAATCAAATAGTATCTAAACTTGTTGAGACCAAAGATCACTACCAACCCTTCTCTCTCTATGATAGAGTAGTTCTTCTCTGTTGAAACTATATGCCTACTAGCATAAGCTATTGGATGATCATGCCCATCTGGGTCTAATTGACTAAGAGTGCATCATATAGCTGCATTAGAAGCATCAGTGTAGAGGATGAAAGGCTCACTCCAATCAGGTTTAGCAAGAATTGGAGCTACCACAAGGGATTGCTTGAGCTCCTCAAAAGCTTTGAGAGCCTCCTTGTCTTCTAAAATCACCATGTAATCTACACCCTTCTTCATGTAGATGGTCAATGCATAAACCTTCTTGGAAAATGAGAAGATGAACCTCCTATAATACCCAACTATCCCCAAGAATTAGCATAACTTTGTCAAGCTTGAAGGGAATAGATGGTCTGAGATTTTCCTCACCTTCTCAAGATCAATTGCTATTCCATCCTTGGAGATGATGTGCCCCAAAAGTAGACCTTCTTCACATCAAAAGTGCACTTTCTCTAGGTTGAGTGATGCATTTGCCTCATCCAAGTATTGCAAGACCTTGATTAGGTGCTCAAAGTGCTCTTCCTTGCTCCTATAGACACAAAAGTCATCAATGAAGTATCTTACAAATTTCCCAATGAAAGGTTCAAATACCTTGTTCATGAACCATTGGAATGTGGTTGGAGCATTACAAAGCCCAAAAGGCATGACCTTGAAAGCATAAGTTCCCTAAGGTGTGGTGAATGTGGTGACTTATTGATGCTCTAATGCAATCTTGATTTGGTTATATCCACTATAACCATCGTTAAAACTATACCTCTCATAACCTGCAACCTCCTCCAAGATCTCATCAATGAATGGTAATGGGTAGTAGTCCTTCTTGGTAACAACATTGAGCTTTTTATAATCCACACATACTTGAAGCTTGCTATTCTTTTTCTTCACAATCATAATTGGAGACACCAATTATGAATTCTCCACCTCAAAGATAAATCCAGCCCCGTTGAGCTTATCAATCTCCTCCTTCACAACCAAAGATATTGGTGGGCTGATGTGATGTTGCTTTTGGCGGATTGGTCTTGCATGTGACTCCACATTTATCTTGTGCTCCTCCAAGGTGACTTCCTTTAAATCCTTGTAACTGACTGCAAATACATGGATGAACTTGCAAAAAATCTCCTCAAATCTCACCTTCTCCTCCTTGGTAACATTTGGGCCATACTTAAGGGTAGCTAACCTTCTCTCTACCTCCTCAAGTGTCAATGGTGATTTATCTGTGTCCTTCAAACCTCTGGCTTAGGTGCAAAATCCATAGAACACAAGGGATACACATCTGAATCCAATTCAGATTCATCATCCTCCGTGGAAGTCTCCTCCTCCATGCTTGTGTTCACATTTGAAGCTCCTTCTTCAGAATCAGATTCCCAATAATCAAAAGATGGTGTATTTGAATGTGAAGTGTTGGTAGTGTTAATCATAGGAATTGTGAATCTATGGTTTTATGGCCCAATCCTCAAGTACCCTTTGTGCTATTGATCAGTTGTGCGTGCTGCTCTCAACCATGGCCTCCCAAGAAGTACTTCATAGCTTGAATCCTTCAAGACTTGGAAAGTCATGAGATTTTGAACTCCCATAATTGAAACTACCACTTTATCCATCACCTCTACTGGTCAAACTTGCTGCTTGTTTGTCATGCTCACCACAAATGTTGAAGGTCTTGAGTGTATCATAGCCAACTTCTTCATCAACCTTTCTAACATAGCATAAACTTCTGGTCCCCCATCAACCAATGTATCCTTGATGTTGTGACCATGCAAAATTTCAGATATTTTCATTGATCCATTTGGCCTAGGCACCTTTCTATTTAGCACACATATTTCAGATTTGGTCTGAAAACCACACCCCTCACTTTTAAAACTTATAACTCTTTGCTCAAAAATGATCTTTCTCTAATTTTTGTGTGAACAGGTAGGATACAATGCAATGAATTTTCTTGGATAGTTTCATCACAATCGACTGAAATTGAAGAAATGGCAGATTATGTACAATTTTCCAAAGAGCATGCAGTTGCGAGAGCAGTTTACCCTATCAACTTTCAAAAATTCTAGCCCAATGCGTATAGCAGCTCTCACAATAATTTCAAGTGTGATAACTAAAGGATAACCCAAGCTATCATGTGTAGAAATTTCAAGTCCAGATCCAAAACTTGAGATGTTGCCCAAAATCACTTTAATTTCCAAAATTTGCAATCCACCTCACACAATCTCTCCAAATCCTCTCAAATGTACAAGATGTACAAAATCACCTCAAAGATATCATAATGAACTATATGGTATACAAATGGGTCCAAATTCTCTAACATAAGTTCAGCTCTCTCCTCCCCTAAAGTTCTCTCCAAGTGAGCTCTCATAGCCTCCTTCTGTCTAATATAGAATTGTACGCGGAACATTATCTTGTCTTCTAGCGAGGTACCGACAATGGAACCAAAAATGTGAGCTGGCTTGTCTCTCACTCAAGATGAACCTTTGATGGCTATTATGGTAGTGCACCATGGACTAAGAAGGCAAGGAACCCCAACTCCATCATACTCCTCCAAGGCTAACACTCCAATACTCAAGACATTGCTCACTAGAGAGCTCAATGAGAGAGAGAGAGATAGTTGCAAATGAAAGGATGATGAGTACTTCCTCACCCTTTGTTTATATACTCGTGAAATAGTTACGCACCAAAGTTACTAATTATTGGAGTAATTGAAGTTACTAGGCTAAAGTCAAGTAAAGTCAAAGAGTATAAAGGAATATTTGTCCACATGGGCATATTCCACTAAGCATGTGATCTTATCTTGACCCAACCACTAAGTCAAGGATTCCTTCACATGGGCTATCCCTAGACTATAGAAGAATTCAAAACAAAAAGGCTTACGGGCCCAAGAGTTCTCAATTCTTTCCTCAAAGCCAAATACCTAGGAATAATACCAAGTCAACACACTAGTGTACAATCCAAAATAGTGGTGCTCATCTTTTCCACTTCCTCTAAATTAAGGTCCCTTCTATCTTAGCTATGACTAACTTTAGCTAATCATGACTAATGTAGAACCATCCTTTATCCATATATAAATAATATCTCTCAAGTACTTGTAATACCAAGCTAAATATCATAATACCACACATATGCACAAATGGGTGTTACAGATCACACCAACTATCAAACTCTTGGATGAAGTCATCCAACTCAATGGTACTCATCGTACCATAGTAACGCATAGGGCATTTGGAGGCCCTATAAATCTTGTCCATGTCCCACAACAACGGTGCGGACACGCCAAGTACATTCTCAACTAAATCAGCTCATGTGTCAAACTCCAACTCAAAGTCAATCTCCTCCCTCAATGGGACCCAAGATATAATTTAATATTGAGCACCACTTTGAATAAACCCATTGCGTATTGCAAGGCTAACTCTTCTAGAATCCCCAAAGAACTCCGTCGTGACAAAGTAACCGCAAATCATAACTACAAATTGCAACCACAAATTGCAACTACAAGTACTCCACCAAGTGCCAACACCAACTGAGCACCACCAAGTGCTAATACCCACAGAACACCACCCAGTAATGTAACTCTAACTGAGATAACTACACTAGGAGAAAGTGCAACTTGTAACTTGCCATCATAACATGCACTCTCACGGTCTACAGGTCATCACTTCCTACCTCACCGGAGAGAAACAAAGGTAGTCTGACTGGTCATCACTCTAGCCTCACTATCAAGAGCACACCAGAGCACCAATGCTCAAAAGTCAGGGCACCTCGCACAAACGTGGTGCACAAACAAGAAGTAGAGGATGGAGGGGGTCTAATCACAAGAAATCTAAACAAAAACCCTCCATCTCATAAAGAAACACGGGATTGACTCTGCCACCATTTGGCATTTGACATAAGGAAAGTTTGTATCTACGTCCTAAGCTACGAGGATCACCAAGAATGAGATCAAATTGCCTCTCCTAGCCAAATTTACAAGTGTATAGATAACAATGGGCCAGTCATTAGGACAACAAGTGAGGATGGACTAGTTGGCTAGGGCACCAGTCTAGGAACAAGAGATTTAGGGGTCAAACCGTGTTGTGCACAATCTAGCAGGATGGGCAAATGTTGCAAAAAAAAGACCAAGATCTACTCTAAACTAGCTAGCCTCACGCCAACAAGCTGGCTTGTTGACCCTTCGTAGCCTCTCATAGCCCACAGCCCTATGCCTCAAAACACCAAAATTCAACCAAATGAAACCTTTCTTCTTGCCACTTCAAACCTCCTCCAAATTTGGCAAAACTCCTCCAAATTTTGCAAAAATCCTCTAAATCTGGCCAAAATCTGACGTAAAACTCCAGCAAAAATCTTATGTAAACCCTAAATTTGACTGACCGCTAAATCCTATGCTAACTCTCCACTCAAGCCAAACTGAATTAACAGGTTTTTCCAAATCACAAATTCACGAGAATAGGTTCCCAAGTCCACCTTCAATTTTACTTTCAGAGCTCAACTCGCAACAAATTGGTCATGCCTTCATACCTTGAGCTCAAAATCACTACCATTGCTCAAAAATTGCTTCTTCTCTGCTCAAAAATTGGCCAGTGCTTCCGCACACCGTCTGCCTTATTGCCAAATCTGCATCAAGCAACGAACTTCTACACACCAGAGAAAAACTGAACTTTGATTGAGCTACCAATGATCCACCGAGCTTAGAGAATACCACCAACACTCACAGTTCCTATGCTCGATTTCCCCTTGACTTCACTTCTCTGATGTAATCAAATCATTTACAACTCTCGAATCATCTCAACTCAAATCAGTACTTGATCTACGACTCTATAAACTACCAACAACTGTGCACTGATTACAGTCAAGCCATATCCACTCTAGCTAAGACAATCAACGTGACGCTCGCCGGCCTCTGTCCACCATAGCTAGGAACTCGAAGGCTCAACATTAGAGAAGTGAGCTCTCTAGAGCTACACTTTGAAAGTATACCCTTGGACTATAGCTAGGTCTGAAACCCTAATGTTCCTGCTGACGGTACACTTGACGGTGCAAACGGTGCAAAGTGATGGTGGGCTCCATCGTGAAGTCAGACACCAAACACAAAATCTGACCGTCGGAAAGTAGTCTATGGGAAACTACTGAAATACCTCTAACTACTATCACTGCAACTCCAATGTCCAAGCAATCTAGATGCGACACTACAAATGGCGTGACAGTAGGAAGTTAGAGGGGGTGAGTATTGTGTATGTGCTCCAAACCTTGCATTTATGGATCTAGACTTAAAAACCCTATCAGCTACGTGTGAAAGAAAATACTTCTCTAACTACATCCTCCAAAGGACATACATTAAATATGAGTGTCTTTGGAGAGGATGAGAAACAAACAAGATGGAAAATCTGTCACTTGACATAAAGCAATATAATCTGCTATTGCAAAAAAGGACTCCCCTTGGCGTCGCACCTATCATAAAGTAGTATAATGTGCTATTGCAAAAAAAAAAAAAAACTCCCCAAGGGACCCTTTGTCTTCATGTAAATTGTGTGAATTCTCTTGTAGTTGCAGGTGAAGTTGTAACGGTAAGTGAAGTTGAGGCAGATCACAAAAGCACACAAATATCTTTTAATAGAATCACTCAACACAAACACCACTTCAATGGAGTTTCTCAATCCAAATTTTACTCCCAATGTCTTGCGCGTTTGCAAGGTCACTAAATCTAGATCACCCACTACTAAACAACAATATGATAAGACATATTTGATGTTCTCAACCTATCTGCCGTTGCAAAACCACGAACCAAATATGACAATCAAGCATTAAGGCCTTAGTTCTAACCCTAAACTCATGTCGATACTATTGGAGCTAGCCCCATTCTGACTCTTTTGTCTCCCCCTTGTATGGCTTGAACGGTTTGATGGGGTCTTCCCATCCTTGTTGTGTTCAATGTGTCGCCCTTTCACAGTTCTAGTTTTCCTTCTGCATCCACATACGACTTGCCACGTTATACGGGCTATGTGGAGAACACCAGCGGCCAGCTTATTGGATGTGTTCTAGAGAATATCGACGGCCGGATACGAGTCGACTACTCACTTGGTCGGGAAGTTGTCGAGTAGACATTTTGAAGTTGAGCACAAAGGAGAGACATATCCAATCACAATGTTGGAGATTTACGAGGAGACAGACTGTAAAAACCATTCTGTTTTGGTGATTTGGGTTAACTAGAAAATTTCAACCATCAGGTGTAAGCCTCATTCACGTTTTCCTGCAATCTCTTAAAGCCCGGACATTCACTCTAATTGCCGGTAGCTTGAAGGAGATTGAATCAAGCAAATCGACGGGAAGAGTCCTTGAAAATCCTATAGGAGAAATGTATCGTGAGGAGAAAAACTTGAACTAAGCCGATCACATGGGCTGAGTTCTCGTGCAGCAGGCATTAACCAGAACCAGCCCCCCCGCTTCAGAAGGAAAACGTGCGTACATCACGCAACTCAACATGAATTGGCCGAATCCAATCTAACAGAAAGTCACAGAATGTTAAAAGCCAGCGATCGACAGTCAACTCACCCCAAAAGGGGAAAGACCAGACAGGCACTTTGCGTCATATTCTGCATGATCCGAAGTACAGGATTTGCCAGAGCGTGTCGAAGGAATGCGAGAAGGTCAGCAGAACCAGTGCTCTGTATGCCCAACTTCCTTGCAGAGTGGAAGTGATCCATCACAGCATTAAAGTATGCCGATCTAATCGACATGCATGCATTTCATCCACTACTTTTGGTCTCACGTGGGGTCCCTTCACCAGCAGTTGTAGTAGACCAGAACATTCGACGATAAAAACACGAAGAAAGCCTGCCTTGTGCTAAGGTGAAGATGGTAAATTTTTAATGGAGAGAATTTCGTAAACATGGTTGGTATTTAAAGGGAGTTAGAGGTGCAAATGTTAGACTATCTGGTTTTGCTTTTATTCTCTCCGTTGTTGTGCGTACATGCAACATAAGAAAGGCTTTTTACATTGAACAGTACTTGCAACGTGCATTCAAAATTTTTGCCGAAGTTCTAGAAGTCGTGGAAATACAGCCTTGGGGAAAATTAAACTGTCTTTTGGAGCTGAGGCAAATAATTTAGGAGAATATTCCAAGAGTAGGAATGTTATATGGTTGTTCCTATTTTATGAACCGTTTAGAAGAAAAAACTTTCATCACCCGTATGACGGACTATGAGAGGAATTGAAAGGCAAAAAAAACTCTTACCAACACTGAGAATTAGATTGGAACTAGATAAGTCGGAAATCATTCGATTGGCTAATCAAGTATTTATTAAAATGATCAAGAAAAAAAATAATGTCAGTATTTACATATTATAGGAATTGATAAATGATTATCAAGGTGTCTATTCTATTTTGAAGTTATCCTCGAGGATGATAATAAAATATTCTAAAATATTTATGAATATTTAGAAACCCCCTTGGTGACCTCGGCAAGAAGAGTATATTGCTCAACGGAGATGGTCTGAAAAATATTTATCATGAAATAAAGGGAAAAGCAAATCCATTTTTCTTGAGCTATTTTCAAGCACATGATCGTCTAGAAAAATTTGGAGAAGCATCTTAGCTCAATTTTAGTTTGTTACTTAACTCTATTAAATTCTTATCTTCCAAATTGAATACTGTTGTGGTTACTGAAGTAAGTCTTTTGGGATATCTTTTATGTAGCTTTAATCCTCTCTAGGTTTTATATCTTATCTTTATAGATATGTTAATGTAACTTGGGCTTGCATGAATATTTTTCAAAATGAATACCAAAGGTAAGATTCTCTATAGTCTATTCTCCCTTCTTTTATATATTTATATATATTGTACAAGTACAACAGTAAATTATCATTTCTCACGCTAATTTTCACACTAATTGATGATGCGTATACAAAACTAACATTAGTATAAAGGCATATGGGATTGACCTATCAGTCACTAAAATAATCAAAGTCACTAATACAAAGTCATACAAGTATTAGTCAAAGTCCCTAATACAAAGTCTTACAGTATTACATACTGGGTCATTATAATAGTCAAAGTTTTCACCAATGAATGACTAGGATAAACAGATTCTTCCTTGATTAAGTCTCTTACCAATTAGTTGGTAAAAATTTTTACAAATATCAACTTCCATCAAATCAAGTGTATTAGAGTTTCAACCTTAGTTATAACTTAACAAAGAGGATTTAAAATTTCCTCTATTTAAGTCAAAAGGTTCTTATTGTGTAATTGTTCCAATTTTGTAGTTAAAAATAGTGCATTTACTAGTATTTCCCATCTGGTTTAGTATATTGAGTATCCTTTGCATTGGACCAGGTCATAATCTTATGATATAATCATTAAAGGTCCACGTTTCTAAGATTTGTTAACCTCAACACTACCTTTTTCTACAATATGCTCATTTGTAGATTATATAGAGCTTGAACTTTCTATAGAGAGAAACATAAAGCATACATTTTTTTGTCATAGATGTGAAATGGTAATGCATTGATCTTTGTACATTACCATATTAAGGATATATGCAACTCATATTGTACACCAACTTCATATTTGCAACTCTATATTATGGAGATATGCAACTCCATATTTGCTCTTTATATTAGTGAATAAAGATAATGTAGATAAATATTCATCATATATCAAATATAATGGAGTGACCTTTGTACATTTCCATACTAAAAATTTATTAAAGAAAAATCTACAAGAATTAATAGGTTAAGATGTAAATTTTTTTTTAACTAAATGCATGTAACATTCCTTCATTTATCATGGTCCTATTGGTTATCTATGTTGCTCATTGCTTTGAAGAATCATAAGCTATGATATGTTAAATCTTTCTTGATAATCCTAAAAGGAGTTCTCTGAAACTTGTTAATTGAGTTCTTTTATCTATCATGAGAACTCCAAAAATACCATTTTAAGAGAAGATAACATCTAAATAACTTTGAGTAAAATTTGGTATAATAATAGCCTAGGTTCTACATGAATGAGCTTACTAAGTTTATACACAAAGACAACTATGACTTTGAATCTCATGAATGTTAAAAAATTAAAGTCTATATTTACTTACTCCATACTCAATTTTTCTTGTTGTTGCTAAATAATAAGGGAAGGTTATAATAAACCAACAGCTTTTGATTCCACTCTTTGAAATTTTATACTTCAAATAGCTCTCATTTATGTCTTCATTTCTTTGCATATTTGGATTAGTTCTACAAGCTGCTTCTTATAAAAATCAGCTATTTATACAAAACTAGTCTATGTCTCCTTGAACTTGGAGTTAGTATGGCCTTGTAGTTTGATAAAAAATACCTTGATTTTTTTTGTTTCTATATGCCCTATTCTCCAATGCATCAATCTATATATTTAAATCCATCAACTTTTTATGTTAGGAGTTGTCATTGGAGATGCATTCCAATTGGTTTAGAAGCTGAGTGGCTGTATGCCCAACTGTTGCAAGGAGCCCCATTTATTCATTCTCCAAGTTTGTTATTTCACTATAGAATTCATTCAATAGGTCATCTCATATCTTTTTTTGTTGCTTGTTTTCCTTCTCTCATTGGCATTTAAGACTCATATTGAGGTACAACATATGAAGTTTGGTCATCTTATTCAAGTTGTCATATCATATTTGAGCTATCATTATCTTGGTTTTGGCCTCTTCTAGCTTAGCTTGTAAAGTCCTCAGTTCATTTTCTTGGGCCCGTAGTTTGTCTTCATGTTGCTCCTGTTGATGGAAGCCTTTGCTATAGTGGTCATTGACTTTTGCTCTCAACTACAGAATGAGTACATTGTAATTATTTTGTTGCATGAGCTTGTTCTTATGGAAAGTTTTCCAGATTTTTTTCCTTCTCTTTTATCTGCTCTTAGGCCTCAATCAATTTGTTATGCAATTGGCCTTTGACTTGGTCACTATCCGTGCCAACTTATGTAGATGTTGTACTAGTGTTGCTAGTTTGTTGATCATAAAGTTGAGATCCTTATAGAATGGCAAGAACTCCTCTAGGGCCTCCATTGTAGGCATAACAATATTTATAGTATAGACCACCATCAACCATGAGAGAAAGTTCTTTTTTCATTTCATGCAACTTAGGAAGGCCTTCTATTGCACTCATATACATTGGTTGTTCTCTGTTGTTTGATCGGGCCTATACAAGTTGGTCTTAATCATCTTCCTTTCTTTCCTTGTTTGGCTAGCACCTTGTCAATGTCCTCTTCTTCTATCTGGTCAGCTTGTCATTTTCCACTTGTGGACTCTCCCTCCTCTAGGTTGATGAGGTTGTCACTTGTCAGTAGCTCTGTACTTGGGCAACATTCTAGGTTAGTTGTTTCTTGCTCCATTGGTCATATTCCTTTGACATTCATTGTTGCCAATGACCTTGCCTCTTTGTTCTATGTTCCTAAGACAAAGTTGATGAAAGCTAATACTCTTGATGGAGTCCTTTTTAGTTTGGAGATTGGGTTCCCTTTGTCTTCCTCCTTTGGTTCCTTCCCTTTGAACAAAAGTAACCTTATGTTGTTGATAGGTTAGTCCAATCCCATAGTGAGGAATACAAGATACTATGGGAGAAAGTGGAGTGACAATATAGTCCTTCCACGGCTGGCTGTTTACTTTTCTTGGGGAAAAATTGTAGTCAAGATTTCCATAGCTGGTTATAATTTGACTAAGGGAGAAGAATCTCCCATAGACACTTATCCTTGAAGATGGCTCAAGGTTTTGTCATCCCCACAAACCTTTCAGCCTCCATGGTATATCACTTATTAATTGGGTGGCAAGCTTGGAAGGTAGGTTCTCTATACAACCTCCCACTTATGTGATCAATGTGACAAGTAACCAAGAAGCATTGATTCACGACACAATGTGCATAACTTCCAAGAAAATGCACCTATTCATTTGCATCATACACAAAATTAGGATAGGACTTTTATAGTGTTGATATTAAGCCTAGCCACATTGACCTCAAATCACAAAGAAATGTTACAATGGGAGAGGGATGACTACTTCATGTTGTTACATTGGTCAAACCTCTCCAATGGGTTAAAAAATGTTACAACTCAATTAAGTCCCTCTTCTTCTTGAGATTTAGGTTGGAAGATTACACTTAAAAGTGGGAACAATCCTCTATAAATAGCTACTCTAACCCTAAAAAGAATTTCCTGGCTACCTTAATCACTATACTAATTGTAGCTACCATGGCCTTTGCAGCTCATACCATAAATGTCAAGTGGCTCCTCTCCCTTAGATGCTTCTTCTCTAGATGTACACAATGTGCTGCTACTCTATCAATGTGCTGCTGAAGTCTTAATTGATACTCTCTTCTAACTACTATTGTGACAATGCACCTCTGCTTACAATACATTTAGAAAAAATATTTTATAGATTCTAGGTAGGAGAAGTATAGGAATAGTTAGATGGTAAAAACATAGGAGAAAATGGTCAACCAAGATAGCATCTGGTGAGGGAGCTCATTTGGAAGGTATTTGCCCTGAAAGTAGACTTTGTGTTGATAAGACCTTCAACTAGAAATATCATTTGCCTTGAAAGACCCTTGGCATGAAGCAACCTGCATAAAGATGGAGCAGACAGATCAAGAACCATTATACAGACCATTGGATTGGACTAACCCCTCACATGTGCGTGTAGTGATGGCTCATCAAAGGGCGTGCTTACCAAAAGGTTGTAATGTTTGAACCAACAGATAAGTACTCATATGAAGCTTAGAATTTCTTCACTTTTTGCAAAATCCATCTTGGCCAGATGAGCCATGCTGTAAAAGACCAAAACCAAGGAGAGAAATAGGAGAATGGAAACTCACATTGGGAAACTTGAATGAGGGAAAACTCCAAATGCTTAGTATGAGCTTCGGCTTTGGTATTTATAGGTAGCATACAAGACCCTTGAAGCTTCTGAAGAAGCTTCCTTGAGCCACTTTCTTGGAGTGCAAGCCAAGTTAACTAGGAAGCTTCTCAAGAAGCTTCCTTCTAGAAGCCGCCTACTTGGCATGCAAGCTAAGCTAGTTAGAAGCTTCTAGAAGCTCCCTTCTAGAAGCTACTTGCTTAGGGCGCAAGTTAACTAGTTGGGAAGCTTCCCAAGAAGCTTCTTAGATGCTTCTAGAATATTCAAGGCTATTTTGTCTTATTATCTACTTCGTAAGCCTGACTAACTTTGTCGCCAAACTCCATATTGTTACATATTCCCCCGCCGCTAGTTGGTGACGTCCTTGTCGCCAATGAAGCTTTTGAATTCCTTGATGGCCATCTGTGCATTTTGGAGGTGGGAAAGAGGTTCCCATGTGGCATCATGAAGGGGATACCCTTTCCAAAGGACCTTGTACTCCGTATATTGGCAACAGCCTTGTTGAATATGACGACGTGCAAGGATATGATCAACTTCGTACTCCTCATGATCATTGATAGGAACAGGCAGGGGAGGAGGTTGGACTCGAGAGGAAAAGGAAGAGAGGTTAGGAACAAAGGGTTTCAACTTAGAAACATGAAAGACAGGATGGATATGCATTTGACAAGGCAAGGCAAGTCAATAAGCAACAGGAGAGACAATGTGGGTGATATCAAAGTGTCCTATCCAATTAGGAGCAAGTTTACGAACTTGGGTATCAAGTGGGAGAGGGAGGTTACTAGAGGATAGCATGACTTTATTGCCAACTTCAAAGGTGAGAACACAACGATGGTGGTCCGCATATTGTTTTTGGCGATTCAGAGCAACAAGGAGGTGAGACTTGGCTTGTTGGAGAGATTGGGATATAGTGGTCAAAAATGTGGAAGTATGAGGAACTTGAGAGGGAGGAGGAGCAAGAAGAGAATCTGGAACAAGCGGATCTTGGCCAAAATTGAGAAAGAAGGGAGAAAATCCGGTGCTAGACTGTTTGGAATTGTTGTAGGCAAATTCTACAGTTGCAAGACATTCATCCCAGTTGGTATGGTGGACATTGACAAAGGCCCGCAACATATCCTCCAATGTATGATTGGCACGTTTGGTTTGTCCATCAGTTTGAGGATGATAGGCCGTGGACAAAGCAAGCTTGGTGCCGAGTATCTGGAAGAGTGCTTGCCAAAACTTTCCTGTAAATCAAGGATCACGGTCGGAGATGAGTACACATGGCATCCCATGATGCTTGAAGACATTGTCGAAGTAGATTTGCGCTAAGGTTGGAGCATCCACGGTATCACAGGTTGGTGCCAAGTGGATTTGCTTACTAAGCTTATCCACAAACACCACTATTGCAGTGTGTCCTTGTTTTGTCTTTGGCAAGGATGTGATGAGATCCAAGCTCACATGCTCCCAATGAGCGGATGGAATGGCCAGTGGTTGAAGGAATCCACTCGGCTTTTGGATGTTGGCCTTGTTCCGTTGGCAAATCTCACATGATTGGACAAAGTCTTGAACATCTTGTGTCATGTTGGGCCACCACCATTGGCATTGGAGGGTGCCCAAGGTCTTGTCCACTCCCATGTGACCAGCTATTGGTAAATCATGGGCTTCTTGAAGGCGCACAAGTCAAAGATCACCTTTGGCTAGAAGATAGATCTGGTCTGCATGGAATAAAAGGCCTTCCTTGAAGGAGAAGGTGTTGTACTCCTTGTCACATGCTGTTAGCCAACCGTGTACCATTTGGAAGAAGGGATCTTGTTGTAGAGCTGATTGAAACTCATTATGAACCTTAGGGTCAATGGACACTGTTGTAATTGCCGCCGTGATGAGAGGAAGAGCCTTCAAATCAGGTCGTCGTGATAGAGCATCAGGGATGACATGGAACCAACCTGGTTTGTACTCAAGTTTGATGTCAACCAATTGGAGTTGCTCTTCCTATTGATGATGCCAACTTTTCATGTGCTCCAAGTGTAAGGTCTGCAACAATGGCTTGTGATCAGTTTGCATGATCACTTGTTTCCCCAAGAGATAATGCCTCCATACCTTGGTGGCATATACCATTGCAAGTTGTTCCCGATCTCGAGCAGAGTAATTTCTTTCAGCTGTATTTAGTCGGTGAAACACAAAGGCAATAGGATGTAGTCCATCTAGAAATTCTTGTTGCAACACAGCTCCAATTGCAAAGTTAGAAGCATCAAAATCAACCACACAAGGTAGTTGAGGATCATATGGTTGAAGAATGGGTCTTGAAGACACCATATGCTTTAACTTCAGGAATGCTTCTTCATGCTTGGTGGTCCACTGGAAGCTCAAGTTCTTTCCCAAGAGGTCAGTCAATGGTGCAACCACGTGAGCATAATTAGTGGATGAACCGTCGGTAAAAGCTGGCCAATCCATTGAATGCCCATACTTCTGTAGCATCCTTTGGAGTATACCAATTAGTAATGGCCTTGATCTTCTCTTCTTCCATCTTGATCCCCTCTGATGAGATCTTATGACCCAAGAAGGTAACCTCCTTCTACCAAAAAGCACACTTTGACTTCTTGCAGTAAAATTTCCATTGTTGTAGTCATCTTAGGACTTCTCGCACATGATTCATGTGTTTTGCCTTTGTCCTACTATAGATTAAGATATCATCTAAGAACACCACCACGGACCAATCCAATAGTCCCTCCAACACTTGATGCATCTGATCCATGAAGACTGTTGGAGCATTAGTGAGTCCGAAAGGTAGAACTCTCCACTCAAAATGTCCATACCTTGTGCGAAAAGCAATCTTTTGCACGTCCTTGCCTTCAATAGGAATTTGCCAATAGCCGCTATGAAGATCCAGCTTGGAAAAGTAGCGTGCTCCACTTAGTTGATCAAGCAGGTCATCGATCCGAGGCAAGGGATATGCATTCTTCACGGTTTGCTTATTGAGTCCACGGTAATCAATACAGAAACGAAGTCCTCCATCCTTCTTTGGAACAAATAGTACCGGTGCTCCCCAAGGAGAGGTACTATGTTGTATGAAATCCTTCTTCTCCAACAACTCTGTAAGTGTTGTTTGCAACTCCTCCAACTCCTTTGGTGAGAGCCGATAGATTGGTCTATTCACTGGAGTACTCCCTGGCAATAACTCGATCTGAAGGGCATACCTCGATCGGAGGGTAATCCCTTTGGCAGATCATCCGGAAACACATCTGCAAACTCCTGAACTATCCGATCAACCATTGCTTGATGCGGCACTTGGCCCTCCTCAGATTGTTCTTGTGCAATCGACTTGATCCACACCGCGAATACAAACTTATCTTCCTCCAAAGCTTGCTCTATGGTTGCTTCATTAACAAACTTCCCTTCTAGGGACTCATCACTCTTCCAAGCTTGCTCCATGGTTGCCTTCTTGGCAAACTTCTCATCTTGGGACTCATCTCTCTTCCAGATTTGCTCTATGGCTACCTTCTCAACAAACTTCCCATCTTGGGACTGACTATTCTTAAGTGTCTTACTCAGAGGTGCCAGACAATCTAATCGGAAATTCCTACCTTGGTGTTGTACTTGAATTTGGTGTTAGGTCCAATCAAATTGAACCTTATGACATTCAAGCCAAGGTAGACCCAAAATGATATCATAGTGTAGAGGTGCCACTACAAACCTCATACACTCCAAATACTCCTTCCCAATCTTGAAGGTAATAGGATGCAAGGTGCGGAATGCAGAACCCTTTCTACTATCCGCCATCATCAAACTACTTCCAATCACTGGCTTGATAGGAATACCCAATTCCTTTGCTACTTGCATAGACATGCAATTCTTTGAACTTCTAGAATCAACCAAAATTCTACAACCCCGATTAGATATCATACCTTGCAAGTGAAGCAGACTTGCATAGGTCGAGCCTTCAATCCCATTGGAACTAATCAAGCTCCCAATAGGCGGCTCAAAATCTCCTACTAGGATTCCTTGTTTCCTTGATCATTCCGCTCCACAACCTCCACTTGGGCAACTTGTCGAGGTCGTCTATTCTTGAGTGGACATTCAGCAATGTGATGCCACAACTGGCGACAATAAAAACAACCTCCATTTTGTTGTAATCTTTCTCTATCTATTGTGCCAAGTGGTCTTTGTTGGATAGCATCAATCTCCATTGGTATTGGTTCTTCCACTCGTGGTATTGGTAGGCTTTGTGAAGGTCAAGGTCAAGACCAAGTTGTCGCAACCAAGGAATCAAAATGCTTAGCCAATCGCAAGGCTTCTTCTATGTTTTGTGGCTCCCGCATGGTCACCTCCAATTTGGTTTGTGACTTCAATCCTTGCACAAATCAATCTAGAACTTCACCTTCTTGGATATCTAGAATTTGCATGATGATGTTCTGAAATTGTGTGATGTAGCTTCTCACTGAGCTACTCTGCCTCAACTCTGCCAATTTATCTCGTGCGGCTCGGGTGGCATTTATAGTTTGAAATTGACCAAGTATTGCATCCTTGAATTTTGCCCATGTCAAAATTGGTGTAACAATTTGTCGGTCAGCTCTTTCTACTCAGAATTGCCACCAAAGTTTTGCCATGCCATCTAATTAGCTAGAAGCCAAGAGAATTTGTTTCCGCTCGTCTTGAAGATTGGTGGCTTCAAAGTAACATTTGCAGTCAAACACAAAATTCTCCATTGTGCCTGGAAGATTCTTGCCTTCAAACACCTTGGGTTTCGGAAATCAAATGGGATCTTCTCCATCTCAAACTGGCGCTCTGTCTATCCGTTCTCGTTGTTGCTAGTCTCGTTCATCCAACAATCAAGTAAGATGCTTGATTTGTTGTTTCATTGCAAGGATAACATCCGGTATTGCCATCATCACTACTACTATATTCCACTACTCTCAATTTATCTAATTGATTAACACATAGATACAACATGTCCATCGTTCTCCATAAGTTACAACTGGAAGTATCAAGGGTTCCTCTGACACGGTGATCATATGTAGAAAATCCTTCCCAAAGCGTGAGGTGATGAATTGTGTGAAATGATGCTTTGGTAATATCTGGACATGAAAGTCCCAATGGTTTGGCGGAAGTGGATTTGGTGGTCCATAAATTCCATCCATCCCATTCTTGCTCTGATACCAATGTAAAAGACCAAAACCAAGGAGAGAAATAGGAGAATGGAAACTCACATTGGGACACTTGAATGAGGGAAAACTCCAAATGCCTAGCATGAGCTTTGGCTTTGGTATTTATAGGTAGCATACAAGACCCTTGAAACTTCTCAAGAAGCTTCCTTGAGCCGCTTTCTTGGAGTGCAAGCCAAGTTAACTAGGAAGCTTCTCAAGAAGCTTCCTTCTAGAAGCCGCCTACTTGGCGTGCAAGCTAAGCTAGTTAGAAGCTTCTAGAAGCTTCCTTCTAGAAGCTACCTGCTTAGGGCGCAAGTTAACTAGTTGGGAAGCTTCCCAAGAAGCTTCTTAGATGCTTCTAGAATATTCTAGGCTATTTTGTTTTATTCTCTACTTCGTAAGCCCGACTAACTTTGTTGCTAAACTCCATATTGTTACACATGCTACCTTCTTGGACTTGTGAAATTTGAGAAGAGACTATGTGAAGGGAAGTAGAAAGGGTAAATGAGAGTGGAGTATGATGAAATGATAGAAAGGAAACAAAGTAGCTACCTTGCATGCAACTCAAAGGATGTGCATGGCTCCAAAATTCATAATCAAGTCCCTTGGATTAGTTAAGTGGGACAAGTACTATAGACAAGAGGAAGTTCATAGCAAGAAGCTTAAATTCTTGCTGTGGAACTAGGAATTGGGTGATCATGCTATGTTGCATGAAATTACAACAATCAAGATCCCAAGCTGATCAATTTGAGGGGTAATTTTTTTTTCATAGATAGAGCAACATTGACAAAAATTAATGAGGCCTAGTAATTCATCCCTAGATGGGTGACTTTGGACAACATGTGGACTAGATCAGATTTGACCTTCAAGGGAAAATTTAAGTCTATGTTTTGTTATAAGAAGACCAACAATGGCAAGTCCGTCCTTGGAATTAATGATCCTACAAGAGGGATCCTTGTAGAATCAATAATGAAGTTGTTCAAGTCCAAACAAATTTTTTATCTAAACAATAGCTATGCTATCTTCTTTGAGTACTTTTACCAAGGAAAACTTGTGAATTAGGAAGTAATATTTTGGGCCAGAATGAAAGCCCGTAAGGTCAATGAATGAAGAAGTTGTAGTAGTAATTCTCATCTCCTCCTTTGTTGTCCATTTCTACTTGGGCATGGGATTCTCACTCATAGAAGAGAAGAAGTACCCTGACCACTTCTTCCTAGAAGGATATTTCAACAAGCCTTGGGAACGAGCGCTGATGGTATGAAAATAAGCAGTAGATGTGGAGTTTGCTTGGCAAAACAAGTAAAAGAAGCCTATAGCACTCTAGGCTTTGAGAAGTAGAGGCATGACGAAATTGTTATGAAATAGATACTCAAGAAATGACCTACTACCCATACCAAGCTGCAGGTAAAGGCCACCAAGAGAACAAGGAGAATTGTAAAAGACCAAGACCAAGGAGAGAAATAAAAGAATGAAAGTTCACATTGAAACACTCAAATGAGGGAAACTCCAAATGCCTAGCATGAGCTTTGGCTCTGGTATTTATAAGGAGTATACAAGGCTCTTGAGAAGCTTCTTAAGAAGCTTTCTTGAGCCAATTTCTTGGAGTGCAAGCCAAGTTAATCAAGAAGCTTGTCAAGAAGCTTCCTTCTAGAAGCCGTCTACTTGGCTTGCAAGCTAAGCTAGTTGGAAGCTTCTAGAAGCTTCCTTCTAGAAACTACTTACTTAGGTGCAAGCTAAGCTAGCCAGGAAGCTTCCCAAGAAGCTTCCTAGATACTTCAAGAATGTTCTAAGCTAATTTGGCATATTTGCTACTTTGTTAGCCCTAACTAACTTTATTGCTAAACTCCATATTGTTACAAGAATCCTCTTGCATGAAGAAGAAGTCCAAGAAGAAGAAGAGGCAAGACCAAAATTGATCCTATGCCCATGACAAGTGAACAATCCTTCACAAAAATTGTCATCTCATCCAACAAGGACACTAGAAGATCATAAAGGTGCAGAAGTATAATCCATCCCCACCCCAACTTGTCCCCAAATGACCAACTTTCAAGAAGAGGAACAAACATCCACCCTTGGGCATTACGACCACAAAGCCAAACGTTCCAACCCAAAGAAAAGGATAGAAGGGGGTTTCGGGATGACAAAATCACCTTTATTCCCAACCATAGGGGAAGTAGATTAAGCCAAGAAGGTGTTCTTTGTATAAAAGAAATACTTGAGGTGGAAGATGTAGGTTTGTGTCAAGATGAGGATGCTTTCCAGGCCAAAGAATAGCTTCACCAACACAATCAAAGGCAGAATAAAGGATTGTCCATGACAGAGGCACCTATTCCAATCAAAATAATATCTAAGTAGCAGGAGTTGACTGTCTATGTAGACATCAAGAGAGCAAAGAGTAGGCCCTTGGCCTCATATAAGGGCAGGAGAGGAGAAAGCTCATGTAGTAAGGAGGTTAGGCAGATTGTAGTAGTGCTTCTTTCCTAATTGATTGTGCATAAGGTGGGCCTAGCTTTTGACTTGATGGAGTAGCTTCTCCCCATCTACATAGAATCCAATAGGAGAATCCAATAGACTATGTGACCTTTGTTTGATATCTTCACCATCTAGTGCAAGAAACAGCTAAGGAAAAGAAGAAGCAATGGAATAATTGGAAAATGTTCATGCACAACATTTGGAAATGGGGAAACAAAGTAACTTGGCATAGGAGGCAGCCAAACTCAAGGAAGAAGGTAAGGCCCCAAAGAAGGAGATTGAGGATGAATGAAAATTAAGGAAGAAGTTGCAGGAGGAAAAAGTGCACCAATGCCTCAAGCTAGAAGAACAAATAAAGGCACACAAAGAGGAAATTGATGCATTGAAGGGAGAAATAGAGAAGGTAGGGGTGTCTGTTGTGGCAGCAAAACTTTTTCATCAAGAGGAGCTATGAGTTGTGGATACCCAAGTCAAGAAGGTCTTGGAGACACTACAGAAGGAGGACAAATGCAAGAAGGAGAAAGCCACTATTTGGGAGGAAATTATAGCTAAAATGCAAGAACAATGAAACCATTCAATTTGGAGAGGAGAACTACTTTGGCAAAGATGGAGATGGCATGGGACCATCTAGAAGAGATTGCAAAGAAGAGAAAGGAACTCTCCTTGGAGAAATTGAAGGCTCAGGATTCATGATCCCAAGCACATGTTGTGATTGTGAAGACCTACTCAGATGAGCAATTGTAGCAATTAGCCAATAGGTTGATGAAGCACACAACAAAGAAATTTGAAGAAGCCACAAAGGTGCTATTGTTGGAAATTGCAAGGTATTGGGAACAAGTCAACCTTCTGATGAAGATTTGCCAAGGCAAATGTAGCTTTAGATTTTAGGAATAAGATAATTGCAAAAGATTTTAGGAGGAAGATAATTGTTAACCCAAGAGGAATATATCAAAATTTTTTAAGTATAGAACGCATCCTCAGCCTGAGGTCTCTTTAGCCTCAAGCTATATCCTTGCCTTGATATATATCTTTTTTAAGAAATAATTTTTGACTTAGGACTAATTTTGTAGCCAATAATTGCAATAGTGTAATCACTTGTACAATAAATGACAAGGAGTAGTTGTGATTGGTGGCAATTTCATAGGCACTCCTTAATTGCACTTAGGATAAGATCAATAGGTAGGATTAGTGATAAATGGAGTAGGAGTAGTTAGGAGATTATGGGCAGTCTCAACCATTGATTTTCTTCAGTCAATAGTTGTGAAATTGCATATATGGGTCATGATCCATAGAAACAACATCCACTTCTTTCATGAACAAAGTATTCAATTCAAATACCTCTTTTGAGTCTTTGTGTTGGATTGCTTTTGCTTACATCTTTGATTACATACTTGGTCAAGTAGAGGTGAGGAATATTATAATAGGAATGTGTGTTTGAGTACTTGCTCATGAATCAAGGAAGTTACCCTTGACATTCAGTAGGAATGAATGCGTGAGTACTTAGGCAAGAAATTCACACATTTTCAAGGAAGTTACTCTTGACATTTTGAACAAGCAAGTCAATGTGATGAAGGGTTCTCAAAACAATGGAGCATTGAGAGTACCATGGAATAGAAAAGCCAAGTAGATAGTTGATTTTGGATTTCATTGGGATTGCATTTTGGGGAAGAGATGTGCACAACAACAATAACATCAAGGTGAAAGAACATTTAGCTTGAAAACCAATCTTCAGCCTAAAAACCAATATTTGGGGTATAATTGTGGGAAGGGACAAGCTACCAAGATAAAAGATGCTCTTCTGGAGGATAGGGCATTGGTGTGAAGTGTACCACTACTATTGGCTTGTTAGATCAGATTTTTCAATTGAGTGGTTACTAATTTCTCTTTTTTGTAGGATGCCACTATGGGTATCCCCACCCTCTTCTAGGAATGGTTCTGCCAAAGAGGGTAACCATGCAAGAATAGATAACTAGTGTGACCTTTTTTTCATGTCTAGTCAATTCTAACATGTATCCTTGCGGGAATGACCTATTCTTACCATTTATAGTACTAGTACATCAACACTAGGTTATCACATGCTTTTTCGGCACCATTGCCAAGGATACACTTCTTGGAAAGACAATGAGTGAGACTAGAAGGGATCATGAATGTTGCAAGGTACACCTATATCTGAGAACACTCACACTCTCCAAGAGATAAGAGCACTTGAGAGGGATCAGAAATGCAGCTCTCAAGAGCTTATTGCTCAAGCAAGAAAAGCCCCAGGCAATATCCTTCATCTTGCAAGAAAAAAAAATCCAACCTTTGAATTGACTTCTCAATTTACAAGAGATGGAAAATCTGTTGGGCTCAAAAGAAGGACAATCACCGACGATTCTATGAGAACTCTTCCTTGATGAAGGAAAGATGCCTTGGAAATTTAGACTCAAGATCAAAGTGACTATGGAGATTGAGGGAAGCAACCCAAGAGTGTTGCTCTCCTTGAACAACCAAGGGAAAACTAGTACCTCAAAGCAAGACTGCCATGATTCTTCTTCTAGGGACAAACAAAACCTAAGTAAGGCTCTTGTATACAAACCAATGGCAAATCATGCTCTGTTCACTAGACAACATTACCAAAAGTTCAAAGGGAAAGATGAAGAAGAAGACTTTGATATTTTTATGAAGGAATTTGAGGCCATCTCCATGGCAAATTGAGAGGATATAGAAGTGAATAGACTCCAAGTACTTCCCAATCTGCCAAGGAAGAAGGCAAGGAACTAGTACATGCATATCAATCAACAACCTAAAAATGTGGAAGATTGGCCAACTATAAAGAGATTGTTTCTAGAACAGTTCAAAGAGCTAGATTATGGGCCAATGTCTTTGCTACGCTTAATGGGTTGGAGTAAAAGAGGACCAAGAAACTAAAGGACTAGACTTAAATGTTTCAAAGCCTACTTAGCCAAGTCTCTAGACAAAGGGCAACCTTGGGTTACTTAGATGCTTAGGCAATGGCATGGTCCTTGGGAGACTACTTGCTGACCTTTGAGTCTTTGCAAAGGAATAGAACCATAACTCCTTGGGAAGGGCCATCAAATTGGCAAAATGGTATTAATCTGCCAAGATGATATTAAGAAAAAAAACTTCCTAAGAAATGTTGTGACAACTCGGCAAATATCACTTTTGTGGTAATCAGGTAAGTAAAGTTTGTTTTTGTAGAGATACTATTTAGAATTGGTCAAATACAAAGTCAAACAGTAACATGTAGTTCTTCTTGGTTGCGTCTTTAGTCTCTCAGGTAGAAACTACACCCAGAAGTGTGTAACAAGTATTGATTCATAGTCTTGTCACAAATTCACACTCCTTAATCACAACTCCATCAAATCTTTCCAAACAATCTTGATTGTGATGATTCAGGCTCTCCCAAAAATGGCACTTCAAAATGACCTTGCCTCCGAATTGTGTTCTACCTCTCCACTGAAGGCACAACTTTGTGCTGCACTCACAAATGCAGAATACTACCAACACTACAATTCCTCTCAAATCTGTGAAGGCATTGCTCCAATTGCACTTCAATTAGGATCAAATACACAGAATGAAGATCAAGGTTGTGGAATCTAACATCCAACAAGCACACTGACTTGCTCTTTGAATTTCTCCACACACTAAAAAACACACACAAAGTTGACACTCGGAATCAGCTCAAGCAACGAGCACTGAAATCAACACTTCACTTTATCTATCTTCAGAAAATATGAATATTGAACAACATATTACTACCTTTAAATAGTGAAGCAAACGATAACTATCTTTAAATACCACCTTTAGATAGTGAAGCAAAGGACAACTATCTTCCTAATGTACCGCTTTCTAATAGCTCTTCCTACTTACAGATCCAAAATGACAAACCACCTCTTCATATTTGTCTCTTCCTATCTCAATCTATTACTACTCCGATCCAATGTTTGTTTTTTCCTTGACTTCCAAACCTGAAGTAAATTCATATACTACTCTATCCTCGGGTTTCACAACTACTAATTCCTCTACCAAGTCTAACACTTCTTTGTTCTGATCTACAATTCCTATCATAGTTAAACCTTCTAAATCTCTATCTCCCGACCCACTCTTCTCTAAAGTGTCAAATGTCAAATCTTAAGACACCTTCACTCCTATCTCTCTTACTTCGGATCTAGCTACTATCAATTCCTTTGCTAATTCTACTATACCTTCATCAAGAATTGTAATTGAAAGCATGGGTACACTATCTACGCCTTCAATTTGCAACCCACTTTCCCCTAATTGCTCATATATCTGACCTGAAGACATTTACTATCTGCTCTTGCACTTTGAGTTCATTCACTATTGCTATTTCTCTTCTAATTCTATCCTTTCTTCAATTAGAACTGAAATTGAAATCATGGGTATCCTAAATATCTTCTTTCCTTACTCTAACTTCCTCTAATACCTCTAGCAAGATTCCCAAAGTCACCTTCACTGACTTCACCTTCAAACCCAATGTCTGACTACCTTGGGTTGAATCATATTTGTCTTGAGGCGAAGAAGCTTCTAACCCAAAGTAGTAGAGACCCAAAGACACCAAACTACTTTGTACATCTACTCCCAAAACTTCAAATACTTGTACCTTTTTCCATAAACCTCCAAACTCTACCATTTTGATAGCAATTAAAAGCACTGAACAAGATGCTTCCAATGAGATATAGCACGCATGATTTGGACATGTTGTCATTGAGATAAAGCCCTTGCAAGAATCTTGACCTACAATTTCTATACCTCCTTTGGGTCTGCCCTCTTTCAATGTCTGATCCAAGTTTTTCCTCTTTTGTCACAAAGTAAGCTTCTCCGGGTTTGATCCAATCCGATTCCTTCTTCCGCCAACATGAAGTAGACTTCTTTGGGTTGAATCAAAATACAAACTTCTCATTGTTTATTCTACATTTGGGTTCAATTTAGTTTTAGAAATGCATTTCTTCTTTAAAACTCATCCAAAATGAAAAATGTGGGTACCACAAACGTTGTCGTGTTGTGATTTACTCAGCCCATAAAAAATAAACTATCATGGTTATCTCCACATCAGTGAAGTAGGTTGTATGATAGATCCAACGGATGAGACATTGCCATGTGAGCAATCTTTGTACATGTATGCGATTGGCCATGTGGGTTACAATCTTATCAAGTTCAAGGGCTTTGATGTATATAGGTGAAGGAGAGTGGAGAGACCAGGTAGGTGTTTTTAGTCGAGGAGTCTTGAGGGGGAAGAGGAAATTGGGAGTGAGAGTTGTAGCAAAGTGCAAGTATTAGAGCATCAAATGAGGCATTTGAGCATGAGATGTCACATGCTCCATGTCTGCCACTCTTGAATCCTTTTCTCATCAAGCTTCAAATATTACACTGTGACAGCTTATGGGACTAGAAGGTAGCACATTTTGGGGAGGTATTCATGGAGTTGGTGATGGGAAACCCGGATTCTATTGTCCTTCTGGTGCTTACTTATGAACATGTTTGGGACTTGACAATCTGTGTGCTTCTATAGTTGGGGAATGCCTGAATTTTTGCTCATAAACTTCAAGGTGGAGTTGTGGGGTCCATTCGTCAAAAGTGAAGAGACTAAAGGACAAATTTCTAAAAGATTGAGTCCCAAGAGAAGGAATCTAGAGTTTTTGACCATCATGGGACTTTAGGAAGTGCTTTCAAGAAGGAGACTTATTTTGGAGAGAAGAGTTGATAGGCTTTAGTTTGAAAATAGAAAACAAACAAATTGAACAGATTTTGTGAGGGATATGATCAATTGAATCAGGAGGGTGGTAGAATTCATACACAAGAGCACAAAATAGGCTATTGGGAGAGCTTAATGAGTCTTCTACATGATCCATTAGTGTGGTTGGAGAGAAGATAGAGTGCTTATAGTGCTGAGCACAAGAAATTTTAATTTTGGATCAATCTCAAATCAAATCTGATTGATTGAAGTTGAAGCTTTTGGGATGTAAGGTGTTGGTGAAGAGCTAATGGTCAGGTTTGGAGTTTTGATCACTCCCCAATTTGTGATTCAAATCACCTAATGGAAATTTCCAGTCTTGTTGTTGGTTAGAGTTTGCATCTTTGTGCAAAGGTTTCATGTGAATTCTTGAAATAGAGAATTCAAGGTCTTTGATCAAGTATACTTGGGTTTGTAGAGCTCACAAGTTAGCCTAGCTCAAGAATTGATCCAAATCTAGGGATTGGATTAGGCTACAAAAAATTTCCAGAAGTTTAGACAAGGACACAATCAACTACTATGAAAAATTTGGTTGGCTCTAGATCTATAGAAAGTGAGATTTGATGCAAAACATTCTATTGCAAATACTATCATAAGCTCGGTAGAGTAGGTTTTATCTTCCATCTTGATTGGATGTCAATTCTCCTATCTTTTGATTAAGGGGTTCAGGTTTCCAAAGTATTTTTTAGGATCAAGTGTACTTTTGAATCAGAAATTTGGGGAGAAGTTGCCAAGAACTTGGAGCAAACCCAAAAATAGGGGTTTCAAAATTAGGGTGAAAGTTGCAAAAAACCTAGCCAAATTTGAGAGGTTTTCAAGGGAGCTATAGTGATCTGATTGAGGCATATTTTATGTCATCGGAAAGCTTATCTCACAAGCTTTTCATAAAATTCTAGATCACTTGAATCCAATCTACAAAAAAAAATTTATGTCCATATGAGCTTCACAAAGTTTTCCCCATCAAGAAGACATAGGAATTCTCCACTTGGAGTAGAAATTTGTTGAAACCTGAACTTAAGATGGGAAGAGACTTGAAGTACAGGTTAAAATGAGCTTGATGATAGATCAAGAAGACTCAGAAACTCTTTTTTGATAACAAGCATAGAGAGTTGTTGCCATATTCTTGTGATTGGATCCTCTTTGTGCTTGCATGCCTATTTGTACGCTCAATTGGTTTGGATTGGTGTGCAAGTGTTATGCATAGTTTTTCCCTTCTAGGAGTGCTGTGTATTTCTCCTTGGTAATGCTGGAAGTGATGACCAGCAGACCAAGAGTGCGTGTTGTCACTATCTTTCATGATAGCAAGAATATTAGTTACAATAGAGGGTGGTACTCTACATTGTAACTCTCTATTGTATTGGGTTCCGGCGGTTGGGTAACACGTTGTTGCAGGGATTCTTTGGTCTTGAGAGTGTAACAGGCACCTGGATGCTTGTGCTAAGATTGATCTGTTTGTTAATAACTTGAAAGCTTCTCATGGTCCAACACTGTCTCTACTCTTGTCTGGATGGAAGTCTCCTTCTTGTGAGGGCCTTGGTCTACAATTGCTCTTGATAGTAGACTCCTCTTAAGGCTTTTTGTGTTGAATTCAATAGGTTACCGTTCACCTTACCGTACCACTAAGGCTTGTTCATGTGTTGTTAAATTTTTGGGTTTGAGGTTTCTGGATCTGGTGAAGTTTGTCTACCAAATCACAAGCTATGACCAGATTCAATTCAAGCAAACAGATTAGTGACTTGCTCGGCCTGCACATACCAGACTAGAAGCTCTGAGAGTGGAGTTCATTCTTCCTGCCTCCACTCTTGGAGCTCCTAGTCTGGTATGTGGAGGCAGAGCAAGTCACTGATCTGTTTGCTTGAATTGAATCTGGTCATAGCTTGTGATTTGGTAGTGCCACACAACATTCAACGCATCATCAAGCCTCACACTTTGTAAGTCCACTTGGGACAGCCAACCAGATCCAAGATAAAACAATAATCTAATCTAAGTTTCTACACCTGTTCAAGTAGGCAAAGAAGGAATCAATACAACAAATTCAACCCTGTTCTTTCCAACAAGTTCTCTTCCTCCATCATGTCCAGTTCAGGCCAAGCTCCAACTTTTTGAGAACTTCTCCTTCATGTCTCTCTATCTAGGCCTTTTTCTCAAAAGTTCTCCATCTATCTCTATTACCCAGCCCTATTCCTTTCAAAAGTTGTCCCTCTCTATAGGCCAAAAGCCCTTCTCTTCAAAAAATTTCTGCTCTTTCAATGTCCCTGGTCAGTCCAAACTTTCCCATCAAAGGTTCCCTTGTCCAGACCTTTCTCTTCTCTTTCTAACTTCTCCCTCCCTTGTCCTTGTCTAGGTCTTCCTCTCAAATTTCTCTTCTTGCCAACTCTTCAGTCCTTTGATAATTATTTTGGCCCTTTTCCCTTTGAATCCCTAATTCTCTACACAGCCAAAAGCTATTTCCTTAAAAAATTCCCCTCTTGCAGCCCCTTCTCAAAGCCCTTAAAAAATTCCCCTCTCCTCTGTCCAGGCCTATGCTCTCTCAAAATTTTCTTCTCTTTCTCTCTCTCTCTCTCTCTCCTATCACAACCTTCACAAACCACTTTTTCTCTCAAAGGTTTCTTCTCCTGAAAAACCTCATGTCCTTCGATAATTTCTTCTGACCCTCTACCAATCTCCTCGATCAATGCAAAACCCTTTCTCTTCTATTGCTCACTCTCAAATCCTTGCAATGCCAAGCCTTTTTGACAATTCTCTCTCTTTCCATCTCTGTTCAGGACTTCCTCTCGAAGCAAACCATTTTTCTTCTTTTGTCTGTCCAAGATCTATTCTCCCAAGATTCTTCCCTACAGCTACATTCTCAAGCCCTCACTTTTGATTCCTTTCCCTTCTGTCTGAGCAGCCCTCTTCTCCTTTTGGAAAATCTCCCTATCAGCCCTGTCCAAAAACCCTTCTCTTTTCTCTTGTTTTGCCTTTCTCTCAAGAGATCTTCCCTACAGCACACACTCTCAAGCCTTCACTTTGGATTAATTTCCCTTCTGTCCAAGCATGCCTCTTCTACTTTGGGAAAATCTCCCTGTCAGCCACTATCCAAAACCCTTCTCTTTTCTCTTGTTCAGCCTTTCTCTCAAGATCCTTCCCTTCAGCAACACTCTCAAGCCCTCAATTCTGATTCATTTCCGTTCTATCCAAGCATGCCTCTTCTACTTTGGGAAAATCTCCATGTCCTTGTCCAAGCCTTGATCCTTTGAAAATTCTCCTCTCTCCTAGCAGGCCTTTCCTTTCAAAACATAAGCCTCTCTTGTCTCTCTCCTGTTCAGGCTTTTCTCTCAAAATTTATCCATGCTGTTCCTGCACAAGCCTAAGCCTCTCTTGAAAATCTCTGCCCTTCCTGTCCAGACTTCAATGGTCCTGCACAGCCAAGCCTTTCCTTCAAAAATCCCCTCCTCTACAGCCACTTCTCGAAGACCCTTTTGATTCTTATTCCCTTCCTGTCCAGACTCTCAAAGCCCTTCACAGCCAAGTCTTTCCTTCAAAAATCTCTCCCTGTCCACTTCTCAAAGCTCTTCCTTTCAATTTCTCTTTATCTTCCCTCTATCATGGACAAAGCCCTGCACAACCAGGTCTTTCATTCAAAAATCTCTCTGTCCACTTCTCAAAGCTCTTCCTTTTGATTTTCCTTTTCCCTTCCCTCTATCTTGCACAAAGCCCTACATAACCAAGTTTTTTGTTCAAAAATCTCTCCCTTTCCACTTCTCAAAGCCCTGCATAACCAAGTTTTTTGTTCAAAAATCTCTCCCTTTCCACTTCTCAAAGCCCTTCCTTTTGATTTTCCTTTTCCCTTCCCTTTGTCTTGCCCAAAGCCCTGCACATCCAGGTCTTTTCTTTGAAAAAGCTCCCCTCTGCTGCCACTTCTCAAACCCTTCACATTTGATTTCTCTCCTCTGTCCAAGTAGGCCTCTTCTCCTTCAGGGAAAATCCCCTTTCAGCCCTCTCCAAAACCCTTCTCTTTTTTGTTCAGGCCACTTCTCTTGAGATTCTTCTCTTAAGCCACACTCTCTAGCCCTCACTTTCAATTCCTTTTCCTTTTGTTCCCCACCTTGCTCCTCTTGAGTGTTCTTTTTCTGTAGCCCATGACCCTTCTCAAGTTTCAACTGACTTTTTCTTTTTTGTCTTGTTCCAACTGCAGACACCAACCTCCCAAAAGCCTTGTTCATGTAGTCGCAAAAAATTAGGTCCCATGTCTCCTTGTTTCTGAGTCTTTTTTTTTTCTTTCTCCTTTCCTCTCCTATTTACAAGAGCCTCCAACTCCCAAGCTCACTATAACATAAAATACTTCTAGCTTGCAATAACACAAGCAAACTTTTGGGCTTACTACAACATGAAATATTCCCGAGGTAAGGTAACACAAAACTTTACTTCCGAGGTATAGTAACATAAATAACTCCCAAGCTTATGTAACACCCAAAAGAAAACTTTCAAGCTTATGTAGCATAAAAAAAATCTCAAGCTTACAACAACTTTTGGGCTTTACCATAGCACAAAAAATATACTCTTGAGACAAGGTAACATAAAATGAATCTTGAGGCATAGTAACATAAATAACTTTCAACACACAAAATCATAAAAAAATGCCAAGTTCACAATAACATAAGAAAAAAACTCACACCAAATGGCACCAATGCTACACATAGATTATTGCCTCAACAACAATGCATGTTTAGTCAAGTAGTTATGGCTTTACCTCTAGCCTCTGATCTGTAGTCTCCACAGCTAGGCACTCTATGTGTTCCCAAAGAGAGAAAGGAAAAGTATGACAAAATTGTCATACTTTGCTTTTCTCTCTTTGGGAACACAGGTGCCTAGTTGTGGAGCCTATAGATCAGAGGTTGGAGGTAAACCTATCCTTAAAATTTTGAGCTTGCATAGATCCCAACCAGTAGAACCCTTCACAATAGGTTTTGGTATTCTTGCTATCGGGCAGAGTGATAACGGGCAACTTAATCTATCATCATAACATGTACTCCTGGTCTACTAGTCATCATTTCCAACATTATCAAGGAGAAATACACAACACTCCTAGAAGGAAAAAACCTAAGCGTAGCACCTGCATTGTAACACCCATTTGTGCATGTGTGTGGTATTGTGATATTTAACTTAGTATTACAAGTACTTGAGATATATTGTTTATATAGAGATAAAGGATGGTTCTACATTAGTCATGATTAGCTAGAGTTAGTCATAGCTAAGATAGAAGGGACCTTACTTTAGAGGAGGTGGAAAAGATGAGCACCACTATTTTGGATTCTAGTGTGATGACTTGGTATTATTCTTAGGTGTTTGGCTTTGAGGAAAGAGTTGAGAACACTTGGGCCCGCAAGCCTTTTTGTTTTGGATTCTTTTATAGTCCAAGGATAGCCCATGTGAAGGAATTCTTGACTTAATGGTTGGGTCAAGATAGGATCACATGCTAGTGGAATATGCCCATGTGAATGGATATTCCTTTATACTTTTTGACTTTACTTGACTTTTAGTCTAGTAACTTGAGTTACTACGGTAATTAGTAACTTTGGTACATAACTATTTCACAAGTATATAAACAAGGGGTGAGGAGATACTCATTATCCTTTGATTTGCAACTATCTCTCTCTCATTGAGTTCTCTAGTGAGCAATGTCTTGAGTCTTGGAGTGTTAGCCCTGGAGGAGTATGATGGAGTTGGGGTTCCTTGCCTTCTTATTCCATGGTGTGCTACCATAATACCCATCAGAGGTTCATCTTGAGTGAGAGACAGGCCGGCTCATAGCACACCTATCCAAACCAACTGGATGTACAAATAGGCATGCAAGCACAAAGAGGATCCAATCACAAGAATCCAACGGTAACTCTATGTGCTTTTTGTCAAAATTGAGCTTCAAAGGACTTTTGATCTATCATCAAGCCAATTTCAACCTGTACTCCAAGCTTCCTCCAATATCTACTTAAGCCTTCACCCAATTTGTACTCCAAGTGGAGTGATCCGATGTCTTCTTGACGAGGAAAATCCTATGTAACTCAGATGGACATAACTTACTTTATGTAACTTGTATTACAATGTTCAAGGATTCAATGGAAAGCCAGTGAGATAAGCTTTCCAATGATACAAAATAAATGAAAATTTGATGACTACAGCACCTATGACAAGCTCTCAAACTTGGCCATTTTTTTGTAATTTTTACCCTAATTTTGAAATCCCTAATTTAGAGTTTGCTTCTGGGTGATTTTCCCTAGATTTCTGGGTTAGAGGTGCACCTTATCCTCACAAACACTCCAGAAAGCTAACATCCTCTGTCATGGACACAAAAATATGAGAATAGACATTCAATCATGATAAAAAATAAAATGCATTCTCAAGCTTCCGATAGTATTTTTAGTAGAGTTTATTGCATCAACTCTCACTCTCCATGGACTCAAAGTCAACCAAAATTTTCATAGTAGATTTTTGTAACCTTTTCTCAATATTTGTAAATTTTAGTACCCTAATCCAACCCCAAACCCTAGATATGGATCAATTCTTGAGTTGTGCTAAGTTGTGAGTTCTACAGACCCAGGTATGCTTTATCCAAGACCCTAAATTGTCTATTTGAGGAATTCACATGAAACCTTTGCATAGAAGTGCAAACCTTAGCCATGAAGATACTAGAAAGTTTCACAAGGTGATCTGGACCAGAACTTTAGGAGTGACCAAATCTTCAAACCTGATCAGAATGTCATCTCCAAGTCCTCACTTTACAAAGCTTCAACTTCAATTGGCCAGATACGACTTGATATTGATCAAAGTCTATAAATTTTTGAGCTCATCATTACAAGCACTTTATAAACTCACTAACCAAATTGATAGATCATGAAGATATTGCATGAAGCTCTCTGAATAACCAATTTTATTCTCATAGGTATGAATTTTACTCCCCTTGACTCAATTGATTATATCTCCTAGAGAATTGACTTGAATCACTCAATTCTAGTCTCCAAATTATAGCCTGTCAGCTCCTCTCTCCAAAGGTGGTTTTGTCTCTTTGAATGACCTCCCCAAACTCCTTTGATGGTCAAAAACTTCCAACTTTTCTCATGGAATCCAATCTCTTGCAATTTTGTCATTTAGCCTCTTCACTTTTTGACAAGTGTACCCCACAACTCCATCTTGAAGCTCATGAGAAAACTTGAGTCATTCTCCAATTACAAGAGCACATAGATTGTCCAGTCCCATACTTGCTTGTAAGTAAGCACCATATGATCTGGGTTTTCTATCATCGACTTTGTGAATACTGCCCCAACACGTGCCACCATCCAATCCTGTAAGCCATCATGGTGTAGAATCTAAAGCCTGATGAGTAATGGATTCAGGAGTGGCAGATTGGGAGCATGGGATATCTACTTATTAATTGCTCTATCTAATGCCTGGCCTCCATGCTTTGCTACAACTCTCACTCTCAACATCCTCCTCCTGCTTGAGACTCCTTCAATTAAAACACATCTTCCACCCAACTTTCCACCATCTGTATACATAAGAACCCTCAAAGAGGACAAGATTATAATCTATGTGGCCAATCATATACATATATATAGATTTCTCACATGGCAATAGCTCAACTATAGGATCCGGCATGCAACCTACTCCATCTTTATGGAGATAAACCACATCAGTTTACTCTCACAAGGACTATGCAAACCACAACACAACAACGTGACCATGAAGAAGGCCAATAAAGAGATCAAGCCAAAGGCTATCTTTGTTGTCATTTAAGTCAACTAGCACAAACAAATCTTTGGTGTCCTCCTTGGAAGATGAAAAGGAACAAAAGCAAGAACAATGATGTACTTGTAAGCCAAGGGGAGATCCCTTGCCAAAATCACCTTCTTGCATGGGATCAAAGTTAGAAGAACTTGTCAAAGAGTTTGCAGACTTCAAAGTAGAGATGGTGAGTGCCAAGGAGAGAAGGAAACTTCCTTGTACACCCGATCCAACATATGGTGTACTACTTGCAAGAAGTCATGTCATGCCAAGATTGAAGGTTTTTCTAACCAACCATCTTCTTCTATACATCAAATGGAATGGGTGCAGGAGTAGGAGAACCCCAAATACTATGTGGAGGAGGGTGACCACATCTTTGCAATTCAGCACTATGAGCTGGCCTGTCTCTCACTCAATAAGAACCTTTGATGGCTATTAAGGTAGCATGGACTAAAAAGGCAAGGAACCCCCAACTCCATCACACTCCTCCAAGGTTAGAACTCTAAGGCACCTCCAAGGCTCAAAACATTTCTCACTAGAGAACTCAATGAGAGAGATATAGTTGCAAATGAAAGGATGATGAGTAACTCCTCACCCCTTATATATTTATAAAAAAGTTACTAATTTACTAATTATCAACCAAATTACTAACCAAATTTACTAATTATCAAAGTAACTCAAGTTACTAGGCTAAAAGTCAAAAAGTCTAAAGGAATATCCAAGCACATTAGAATAATCACATAAGTAGGTAGACTTATTCTCACCTACCAACTACATCAAGGATTTCTTCACATGGGCTATCTTTGGACTATAGAAAAATCCACACCAACAAAGCTTGTGGGCCCAAGAGTTCTCAACTCTTTCCTCAAAGTCAAATAACTAAGAATAATACCAAGTCAATACACTAGAAAACAAAATAGTGATGTTCACTCTTTTTGCTTCCTTTTGAATGGGATCACCTTTATATTGGCTAGACTGACTCTAGCTAAGCATGACTGATTTAGAATCTTAGCTAAACTGTACACAGATAATATTTCTCCATTACTTGCAATACCAAACTTTATATCTCTATAGAGCATATATGCACCAATGGGTATTATAGGACGTACTTCTTGCCTTACTCCAACCAACCCCAATGGTTATGACCTTGTACATACTCCTAGAGCAAGGTCTTAATGAACCACCAAGAAGGGCTATGCCTCCCAAGCAACATGTTATGCAAAATATATATTACAGTTATGGAGTAGTTTGCCATTATGCATCAAGCGGCCCTGACCCAAGAAGACCACTTCCCTACAATGTGCTATATGGTAATTGTTGAGCTCCAGACCATGTCTAGTCCACTTGTCTTCACCCTCCTTGTTCTATAACACATGTAAATGCATGTATGCTCTATAAGGATATTAAGTTTGGTATTGCAAATAGTGGAGAAATATTATCAATATGGAGTTTACTGAGCTTTTACATTTGTCATGATTAGCTAGAATTAGTCCTAGCTAAGATAAAGGTGACCCAATGCTAGAGGAGGAGAAAAGAGTGAGCATCACTATTTTGTCTTCTATTGTATTGACTTGGTATTATTCCTAGTTATTTGACTTTGAGGAAAGAGTTGAGAATTCTTGGCCCACAAGCTTTGTTGGTATTGATTTTTCTCAAGTCCAAGGATAGCCCATGTGAAGGAATGCTTGAATTAGTTGGTAAGTGAGGATGAAACTACCTACTATGGTACCCACATTTTTTGTTTTTTTAGTTTCTGTGCAATTTTGAAGAAGAAGTGTATAGACAAAGTAGTATTGAACCCAAATGGCATTAGAAGGAGAAGAATTGTGTCTTTGAGTTGAAACCCAAAGTAACATGACTCTGAGTCAAAAACAAAGTGCTCGGATTGGACCCGGTCAAGAGAAACCCAAAGAAAGGGAACTTCATCTTAGGGTGAACAACCCCATGCAAAGATGGCGTAACAACTTCCATTTGGATAGGTCAGTCAAGAAAGTTATACATTTCAAGAGAGGCAATCCAGCTTGATGGACAGAGTTGGATTGGAGGTTGGTGTTGGGAAGAGAAGCCGGTGAGGAAACTAGGGCAACATTTCTCAGGAAAGGAGAGTCTACGGAGGAGATGGATGAAATTTGCAATTCTTTTATGGTGCCTTGAACAAAGAATGGATACAAGGTGGATACCTATCAGGACCCAGCTAAGCAAAGCATGGTTGGCACTGATTGGGGGGGGGGGGGGGGGGGGGGGGGCAATGATGGCACTCTTCAAGCCCAATCGCACGACTTATGTAAAGAAGCATCAGGCGGTCTTCTTCCACCAGATGTTTGCAAGCACACCAGTAAATTGGGCAAAGTGCTTGCATCAAAGAACATGGCAGATGGTGTGGTGTTGGAGAAAGTAAGATGAGTTGCACTATTTGGTGCTATTTGCTGCCCATTTCAACTTTGGATTGAATTTGATGAAGGAGTCTGAGCAAAGAAAGGTGGTGTCGCATTTTCATCCAAACTTACAAAAGACTACAAATGATAAGGAATAGTAGTATATCCAACAGATCCAAAGTAGTAATGAGCACTATGTGCACACAAGGCAGTATCTAAGAGTAGCAGTGACCATCCCAAAGATGAGGAAGTAAAGTCATTTGGAAGAGAGTTTGTCGCCAATTAAGCTCAAGAAGGTGAGGAAGGTGAACCCAAGGTAGGAGTCATATTGCTCGATGAGTCATCGGGAGTAGAAGAGTTGGGAGGCAAAGCCAAGTACAAAACAAAATACTTGGAAGAAGAAGAGAACCGGAGTTGACGCTACAAAGTGAAGAGTCAAGCAGTGTAAGCAAAGGGGAGGTGGAAGTTTAGCAACAAGGAGAAGATGTTGATAAAGAAGAATAGGAGTTCCATGCGGCAATTGATCTAATGGAAGGAGGAGGAAACTTGTGTCACAAATTACCCACCACGGAGATAGAAGAAAGTCTGGGGGCTAACCAAAAGCAGAAGTTTAGAGGGATAGAAGAGGGAGAAGGAGGATTACTAATGTGGAGGCAAAAGAGAGCAATGTAAGTCCGGTAGTAGAAGAGGGAGAAAGTTCAGATGAAGTACCTCTAAGAGTTAGAAGATTAAGACTTTGGGGTAAAGCTCCAGTAGAAGAAGTAAGAAGCAAAGAGCCAAAGCAATCTGAGAGCTTACGAGTCTTTGATGGGGTAGAGTACTTATTGTGGGTAGTTTATCCCTTGATGTTATAGTTGCAAAAGAGGAGAGAAGAATTGAAGAGAGATCACTCAGGAGTGAAAGATGAATTAGTAGTAGTGTAGTATATGAGTGATGAAAAATTGGAATTGGGAAGAAAGTTGAGTCGGGGAGAGCGTGAATTAGTAGAGCTTTGGACGGAAGTAGAGATAAGGAGGAAGGAAATTATGAGTCTAACAAAAAACTTTGTGAAGAGAAGCAAAGCCATGGCAAAGCAAGAAGAAGATTAGAAGGAGCAGTTGGTGAAGACTGAAGCCTTGCAGGCAAAAGTGCGTGATATGCGAGTAGAAGTTATACATTTCAAGGCCATGGCTGTTGTCATGGGACAAGAGTTGGAGAGTTTGAAGGCAAGTGCAGCAAAGAAAGATTGGGCTTGGCAACATGAGTTGGCCACGCAAGATAGAGAAGAAGAGAAATTGCACGGGTTAATTAGAGGAATGGGAGAATAGCTCCGGCAAAGTGTGAAGGAGAAAGAAGCGTTGAAGGCCGAGTTGGAAGATGAGGTGAAGATGTATTATGAGGAGTTATTAGTAGAGAAAGAGAAGCTACAGATGCCAAAATGAGAGGCAATCAAAGAAGTCAATGTAAGAGTGAAGGCAATGCTTGGGACGATGTCTGAAGTTCAGTTTGAGGAAGCAAGACTGCATGAATTGAAGTTGTTAGTGCAGGAAACAAGAAGGAAGAAAGCAAAAGACATTGAATTGAACAAGTTGTTGATTTGCTTGAGAGATCAAGCAGATAGAAAGATATTAGAAGTAGGAGACAATGTGTGTCTCAGGTTGGACTTAGTACATTTGGAATTAGAGAGACTTTGTAGTACCATGAAGTTAGAGATGAAGTCCAAAGTAAGAGAAGTAGGAATACAAGTGTCTTCAAGTGAGTTACCTAAGACAATAGAAAAGAATGGGTCAGCAGATAATGATGTAGATAGTGTATTCATGACCTCAATGGTAGTTTGGAGTGAAGTTGTGGAAGATTTAATGATAATAGATAAACCCAAAGATAGAGAAGTGCAAGAAGTTACTTTGGGTTTAGAAGCCAAAGTCGAGGTAGACATTGGATCAAATTAGGATCAATTTTGAAATAAGGAGTAGATATGAAGAGATGCATTGTCATTTTGGATCTGTAGGTTGGTAAAGTTATTAGGAAATAGTTTAGGAAGTTAGATAATTGTCACGAGGTCAACCTATTTAAAGGAAGCCTTCATAGTAAAATGTTGTTCAGTGTTTATTATTCCTAAGAATAGATAAAGCAAAGTGTTGTGAGGTAGTGCTCGTTGCTTGAGCTTAATTCCAAGTATCAATTCAGTGTTTATATTTGTGAGTGATGAGAGAAATTTGAAGTGCAAGTCAGTGCGTTTGTTGGATGTTGGATTTCATAGCCTTTATCTTCATGTTGTGTGTTTTATCCTAAGTAAAGTGCAATCGGAGCAATGCCTTGACATATCTCAGAGGAATTGTAGTGTTGGTAGTAGTTTGCATTTGTGAGTGCAACACTAGGTTGATGTGAAGCAATTTTGATCGAGGAAATTGTACCTTCAATGGAGGGGTGAAACACAATTCTTAGGCAAAGTTATTTTGCAATGAAGTAGCCATTTTTGGGATGGATTGAATTATAACAAACAAGATTTTTTTGGACATATTTGAAGTATTGTGATTAGTGAGTGAAAAATTGTTATTAGTGAGTGAAAAATTGTTGTGATGAGACTTTGATCAGTGCTTGTTACTCTCTTTTGGGTGTAGATGCTACTTGAGAGATTAAAGATGCAACTGAGAAGAACTACATTGTTTTTGTTTGACTTTGTGTTTGACCAATTCTGACTTGTATCTCTACGGGAACAAACTTTACTTACTGATTACCACAAAAGTGGTATTTGCCAGGTTGTCACACCTACTTATGGGATTTGTCCCATCTGCTTGGATATTTTTTAGAATTTTAGACTTTATTTGACTTTTAGCGTGCTTGAGTTACTCCAATAATTAGTAATTTTGGTGTGTAAATTTTTCACAAGTATATAAGGTAGGGGTGAGGATGTACTCAACATCCTTTCATTTGCAACTATTTCTATCTCATTGAGTTCTCTAGTAAGCAATTTCTTGCATCTTGGAGGTGACATGGAATTCTACCCTTGGAGGAGTGTGATGGAGTTGGGATTCTTTGCCTTCTAAGTCCGTGGTGCACTACCTTAAAAGCCATCAAGGGTTTTTATTGAGTGAGAGCTAGGCTGGCTCATAATTTTGAGACCACCTATGAGGTATGTTTTTCACTCTCTCCCTGCTAAAGGGAATATAGATGTTCACTACATGAGCTTAGAAGAAGAGAAGTTAGATGACCCAGTGTTATCAAACAAGGAAGGATGGCATTATTTGGAGGTAAACCAAGTACCAATGCATTCAACCAATCAAGTGCCTTGTCACACCTTCAACTCTAATACCTTAGAGGCATTGATAGGCAAGGAGAAGGATCAAGCACAACTCACAAAGATCCTCTCCGGCAAGGAAGCAAGGCTGCTAACCAAGGTTAAGGATGAGGCTGAGTGGGAGAAGTCCAAATACATGACAAAGTCCTCTTCCCAAGAAACATTCATCCCTACTGAGCCTAACCATACTATTGGTCGCTTGTCCTATCCTGCAAATATTTAGAAGGAAGTCTAAAAGTTTTTGGAGGAAGAACTACGGAAGATCTAGAAGGAAGGACAAGAAATTGCTTGAAACTTTTGACTAATATGCTTGATCAACCAAACGACCTGCCGCAATAAAAACATGAGGCCAATGGGTTGACCACAAAGATTTTGAAGACAAAAACACTTGAGGCCAAGCATCTTTGTCCCAAAACCTTCATACCAATCACTCCGACTCCAAGGGGTGAACCAAGAAATAAACAAGAGGAGAAGAGCTAGTTCTCTTCTTGGAGTATCATAGTATGATATCCTTGCTGATTTGGGATCTTCTAAAGTATATGTTATATTTAGACAATTTTAGGAAGATAATAAGTAAAGAAGGCAACTGTGTAGAAAAAAGAGAGGATGTGAAGACCCCATCAAGCCATACAAGGGAGAGACAAATAAGGTAAAATGGGGCTAAGTCCCAATAGAGTCTATATGAGAAATCTGCCCTACCACACCTAAGATATCAGAGCTGTCCAAGTCATATGGTCTACACACAACTGGAGCATCCAAAGAAACATCACCTAATTTGATTACTCTCCTATGGATTGCACCAACCACTGCTCTCTAACAATAAGTTGTACATGAAGCAGCTGACTCTTTCAGTTTGATGAGTACAAGCAAGGATCAGATCAAGTTTAGTGATCAAGCAAGTGATCAGATCTCTCCACAATCTACCAAATAGAGTTAAAAGACTTTGGATCCCTTGAAGTAGAAATTGAGATCAATGGGTGTATTATTCAACCAATACCCATTGATTTTTGCTTAGCACTAGATGTCATGACCAAAGAAACTGCACTCAAGCTAGGATATGAAACCTTTGAACCAACACCATGTATTCTCTGGTTTGTGGATCAAACCTAAAAAAGACCTTTGGAATGTTGTCCATTATTCCTACTATCATAGGTGGGATAATGTTTAGACTGAATTATATTGTTCTTTGTCTTGTAAGCAAGATAGGATACCCTATGTTGATAGGAAAACCTTGGTTGTATGGAGCAAAAGTAAAGGGTGAGTGTTACCAACACAAGTTATATTTTTTGGAACTCCACAAAAGCAAAATCTGTGATGGTGTGTTGGAAGAAAGTTCCTTGTCTGGGATAAACCTTATCTTCAAATGAAAAGTACATGGAAGGAACCTTAGAGGAAGCCAAAGGCTTGTCAATTAAAGATGAAAGGAACTACTTAGAGTGTTACAGAGTTGAACTTGAGGCCAAAGAGGATGATCATCTTGAGGTTGGAGAGGAAAATTTTGCACTCTTGGGAATCAGTCTCATTAGTCACATTGAAGGTATCATCAACCTGAATGATTGCCAAGATGTGCACATCATGGAAGTGAAATCACTCAAAATTCCAAGTTCGTGTCCAAAGAAGAATTGGTGGACTATGCTTGCCTCTTATGGGAATATCATGACATCTTTGCATGGAAGATCAAGCAAATGCTTGGGATACCTAGACAATTTGTGGAACAGCATATTGACCTAGAAGAAGGATTGGTCTGTGTCTGACAACATAAATATTGGTTAAATCTCCAAGACTCTATGCTCTATAACAAAGAAATTGATAAATATCTCACCATTGGCATCATCTTTCTAGTGCTAAATAGTGAATGGGTATCTCCAGTTGTAGTAGTACCCAAGAAGAAGACATGAAACATTAGAGTGTGTGAGAATTTTGAAAGCTGACTGTAGCCACAAAGAAAGATCACCACCCTTTACCTTTCTTTGCTGCTATCTTAGACCAAGTTGTAGGGCATAAATGCTATAGTTGCCTAGATGGCTTCTCAAGATATAATCAGGTCTCCATTCAAGAAGAAGGTAGGGATAAGAATACCTTCATCATTAATAGGGGAACATACACTTACAACTAGATGCCATTTGCGCCATGCAATGTGCCTATGACTAGTAAATGATGACTATCAACTTCAAGGACTACATACAGAAATTTCTAACCATCATTATCAGCAACTTCTATGTTTTTGGAAGAATAAGGAATCATCTCTCATTTCTCCACCAAACATTCAAAAAGATGTAGTACCTTTAGACTATCAATATACCTCAAGAAGTGCTTCTTTATCATGACAAACCTCTGCAGTGCATTTTTATTTTGGGTTGAACTTGCTAACCTTGGAAGAACAAAATCAAATGCGTTTGCACTTTCATCCCAATTTATAGAAGGAAGTAGATGTAGATGAGCGATATTATATGGAGAGAATGCACGATAGAGATGAGTACTACAAAAAGAGTGGGAAGGAGAAAATCATAGCAATTGACCTTCCAAGGGCTAGAAAGAAAGCCAAGCCTGAGAGTCATGTTGCGATAGTCCAACCCCAAAAGGTTCTGAAGCTTAACCCAATGGTGGTGGTACTGAGGACGAAGGAAGCCATGCCAGAATCAGAAGGAGAAATTAGATCAAAGGAAGACATGTCAGGAGAGGAAGAGGAGTTCACATTACAAAGTGACGAGTCAAGCAATGAAAGCGAAGGCAAAGCGGAGGTTCAGCAAACGCAAAAGCCGATTATTGATGCCGGGAAGCCGAGTCCCAAGGTTTCCTTGATTGAATGAGGAAGCAAGAAGAAGAAGGGAGAGGAAAGCGTGGCACAACCCCAGACTGCCAAGGGGAAGAATGTTACGATTGCATCTGAAGTGGGGCCTAGTAAAGTTACTCTGGAAGGAGGAGAAAGTTTAGAAGAAGAAACTTTGAAGGTGCAAAGATTGCGACTTCGGGGCAAGGTGCAAGAAGTGGAGTGATCGAAACCCAAAGGCCGAGCCGATGAAGCAAAGTGCAAAGGAGTGGACTATCTGTCTAAGGTAGTATGTCCATTGTTGATGATGCTATAGTAGAAGAAGACGGAAATGGTAAGTGCCAATCTCGAGGTGCCAAACGAGTTGGCAATAGTAAAGACCTGGAGTGCATAAACCTTGTTGTTGCGAAGTAAGTTAACGAGGGTGGAGATGGAAGTCAAAGAACTTTGGGTTGAGGAGGTTCTTTGGAGTAAGCACTTTGAAGTGACCAAGGAGGAATTAGTAAAGAGTCAGGAGGAGTCGAAAGAGATGACTGCATTGGTTGCAGTGTTGAAAGGAGAACTTGCAGATGCACGTGTAGAGTTAATTCACTCAAAAGCAATTGTAGCAGTAATGGAGCAGGAGTTGGAGAGTCTCAAGAAGAATGCAACGAAGAAAGATCAAGCCTGGAAACGAGAGTAAGTGGAGCGCAGTGGAGAAGAAGATTGGTTGCAAGGATTGGTGCGAGTAGCAGAGGAGCAAATCTTTGTGAATTAGAGGGAGAAGGAAGCATTGAAGGCCAAATTTGAAGACAAACTCCATATGTATTGTAGTGAATTGGAGGAAGAGAGGAAGAAGGAGAAGCTTATGGTCATAGAAGAAGCTGATGAGGTAGGCAGAGTCGTCAATGAAATCAAGGCAATGTTGAGCATGGAAGTTGAAGGTAAACTCAAGGAGGCAAGATTGCACGAATTGAAGTTGTTGGTGCAGGAGACGCGCAAGAGAAAGGCAAAGGATACATAGTTGAATAATTTATTAATTTGGCTGCGAGATTGTGTAGATAGGAAGATGTTAGAGGTGGGAGACAATGTATGTCTCAGACTAGATCTGGTTAGAGCAAAACTAGATAAACTTTGTAGGGAGGTGCATGACGTACGAAGACCCGATGTTGGAGAAGTAGGAATTCAGGTGTCTTTGGACTTGTCATTTGACACATTAGAGAAGAGTGGGTTGGGAAATAAGGAGATAGGAAGATTGCTCATGACCTCAATTATAGTTTGTAGTGAAGAAATTGTGGAAATAGAAGAGTTAGGAGTAGGATTAGATAGACCCGAGGATGGTGAAATTATTGAGGGATCATCGGGATTGAAAGCCGAAGAAGAAGTAGACATTGGATCGGAATAGTAACAGATTTAAGATTTGAAGAGGCAGGTATGAAGAGGTGCATTGTCATTTCAGATCTAGAGGTTAGAAGAGTTGTTGTAGAATGGTATAGTTGTTAGGTAATTGCTGAAGAGCTTTGCTTATTTAAAGGAGGCACTCGCAATCAAATGTTGTTCAATATTCATATTTCTGAAGATAGATAAAGTGAAGTGAGGTTTTCAGTGCTTGTCGCTTGAGCTTGACTCCAAGTGTCAACTTTCTATATCTATGTTTGTGAGTGTTGGGAGAAATTTGAAGTGCAAGTTAGTGTGTTTGTGGATGTTGGATTCCACAACCTTGATCTTCATTCTATGTGTTTGATCCTGAGTGAAGTCCAATTGGAGCAATGCCTTTACAGATCCAAGAGGAATTGTAGTGTTGGTAGTATTTTGCATTTGTGAGTGTAGCGTGAAGTTGATGTGAAGCAATTTAGATTGAGGAAGTTGTGCCTTCAGTAGAAAAGTGGAACACAATTCCAAGGTGAAGTCATTTTTGTAGTGAAGTGCCATCTTTAGGAGAATTTGAATCATCACAATCAAGATTTGTTTGGATAGAATTTGCTATGTTGTGATTAAGGAGTGTGTATTCGTGACAAGTTGTCAAGATTGTGAGCTTGTTACTCTCTTCTAGGTGTGGTTTCTACCTAAGAGATTAAAGACGCAACCAAGAAGAACTGAAATTGTTACCTTGTTTTGTAGTTGACCAATTCTGAATAGTATCTCTGTGGGAACAAACTTTACTTACTCAATTACCGCAAAAGTAATATTTGCCGGGTTGTGACATGATTTTTGGCACCGCTGCTGGGGATACAAAACTTGGAAGTGGAAGAATACGAAGCCAATCTTGGAACTGGGCACCAAAGCAATATGAATGTCTACATCAAGAGAACAACAAGAAGAGAGATTTTGAAGACAAACGTTGCATCGTGAAGAAGAAGAACGTCTGAAGATCCAATCTACTTTTGACAAAACCAAACGAGAGGTGTTGGACTTTCAACTTCTCCATGAAGTTCAAGAAGCTTTGCAAGAACTCGAATAAAAGAAACGTGAAGGAGGGTGGCTAGGCTACTTTTCATCTCCCTCTTCCAAGAAGAAAAAAGACTCAAGCGGGCAGACATATTCATTATGACCCAGTACACCGACTTCCCCTAAAGTTGTAAAGGAAGTCAAATTCATTAAGAAGTTTGTTCATGAAAAGATAGCACAAACACTTACAAAAGACAAGTGTCAACATCTTCTACGCACGATTCCTTCATTGTCTCCAACAAATTTAGAAGAACACTTGGAAAGTGTTGAACCTCTTACTTCTATTTGGGTTGAAGTCAACACAACCAGAGAAGAAGAAATTGTCGAAGAAGACCCCACTCTGAACTTGACTAATTGGAACCCTTGGGCCGACAACACGACGTCCATACCAAGCAGCTCTTTGGTTCCCTTAAGTTCAAACTTACCACAGCCAAGTCAGCCAAACCAAGCAATGACTTCGTTGCTTGTCGTCCGACACGCCTATTAGAAGTATAAGGGGACAAAACAAGACAAAGATCCTGATGAATTTATCAAAGAATTTGAAGTCATTTCCTTTGCCAACAAGGAACATGACTCTGCGGATGGTCTGCGGATTTTTCCAAGTCTGCTCCAAAAGAAAACTCAGAGCTGGTATACCCATGTAACTCAAAAGGGGTTCACACCAGCATACTGGGCAGACTTCAAAATGACTTCATGGAATGATTCTGGGAAGTTGATTATGATACGAGTGTCTTTGCGGCACTAAATGATTTGGACCGCAAGAAGAAGGAAAAGTTAAGAGATTACTCCGAGTGGTTCATGGCCCTATTGAACCGAGTTCCCAAACAATCCAGTGTGGTGGGTTACTCCGATGCCCAAGCCATTACCTGGTTCCTCGGCGGACTTTCACCGGAGATTTGTATCTTTGCCAGGGAGAGGAATGTAACTTCCCTGGACAAAGTCCTCGAACATGTCACCCGATATGAGGCGGCTCACTCCCACTCGTCTAGCAACCAAAGAAATCAGGAGAAGAAAGGCAAGAAGCCTACAAGGAGAGCTTCTCGCAGCACATCCCCTTCTTTGGAGGAATCCTCCATATCTTCAAGTTCTTCTTTGGAATCCAAAGAAGAAGCACAACTACAAAGAATACAAAGACATAGAGGAAAGGATCCAGTAACACTGCCAGCAAAGAATGTACCTAAGGCAGATCAGAAGCTAAAGACTCTTATTATAGAGTTTGCGGATTTTAAGATCCAGATGATTGGGGCTAAGGACCAAATGAAGCTTTTGTCATTTGGAAGACCAAATGTATGGTGCATTACATGTGGTAGATCCGGCCATGCTAATACGGAGTGTTTGACCCGCACTATATTTCCAATGCAACAAATTGATTGGGTTCTTGGTTGGGACCAAAGTGAGGAAGAAGAGGTTGTGTACCAAACCCAAGAGGTACAGCTTCAGGCGAGCACATCGTATCAAGGTTTGAGGTATGGACCAAGGGAGTACAACAATAATGCTCCCCCACAAAGACTACCGATGGGTGGCCAAAATAGGCCTCAAAATGTTGCATCGGGAGCTTGCTACAATTGTGGCTCGATAGGACATTGGTCTGCAGAGCCAAGACGGCAAATTGGGTACGTTCTACTTTGTGGAAATTGTAAAGGATTGGGGCATATGAGAAATTAGTGCCCGCAACCACCCAACCCAAAGCCGCTTGTAAAGTATGTACAGACCCCTGCCAAGCAAGCTGTGCTCCAAGCAAAAGGGGATACAAATGCAAATTGTATAACACTGGAAGAGGAGAGGCCTCAAGAAGAGAGTCCCGCTTCAAAAGGAGAATGGCCGGACCTCAACATTTTGAAAGTCGAGACATGTGCAAGTAAGAAGAAGCACGATCCCGAAGAAGTGAGTACTACTTCTTCATCTTCATGAAAGGCAAAGAGGCTACGTCCAAAAGCTATCCTTTCTGCTAAGGAGGAAAAGATTCTAGCAAAAGCTAAAGCAAAAGCCTTGCATAAAGAAATCAAGGAAGCAGTACTCCGCATGCGGGAGATGAGTTTGGAGGAGAACACAAAGACAAAGCCTTAGTTTTTCCGGTGGATATCCGGTCCAAAGTAAAGGACTTGATCCAAGCCGAAGTTGGTCAACCCAAAGAACATTGAGTCAAGGCCATCCGTACTCCGATTACCATCTTGAAGCACCCCAAAGTCTAATTTGAACAAGGACAGACTTCAGACTCGAAGACGAAGGTGAGGAAGGTGAAGTTGGGAGGAGTCCCGTTGTACAATATTGTGGCTGATTTGGCATCTACGAGTGCTAATGTCACATTTAAGCAATTGTGGGAGGACAACAAGCTGTACAAGAAGCAGTTGAGTTTAGCGCTCAAGAAAGTAAGGGCGATGACCAAGAAAGACTTGCCCGCAATCTATCATATCAAACAGGAAGACTTAGGATCTCCCAAAGTGGATGCGGAGATTTCCGGCTGCATGATCACATCCATACCCATTTGGGGTCGGGTGTGAATGTCATGATAGAAGACACTGCACATTGACTGGGGTTTACAACGTTTGAACCAACACCCCAAATTCTGAAATTTGCAGATCAAACCAGGAGACGGCCCTTGGGCATGCTGTCAAATATCACTACAATCATTGGAGGGGTGCACTTCAAGTTAAATTACATTGTGTCACAACCAATAAACAAAACTGGTTATCCTCTCTTGATCGGAAGACCTTGGTTGTACAATGCCCAAGTTATTGTGGATTGGCACCAACAAAAGTTACGGTTTAAGGACATTTTGTCCGAAGATCAGAAGTTGGTGACCGTGAGTTGGACAAAGGTTCCTCACCTCAAGGAAACAACTTCATCGGAAGATGAAGATGAATCCAAAGATTCATCGTCTTTGTCTTCAAATGACTCCGAAGACAAAGTCCAAGTCAATTATTTGGAATGCTACAAGGTAGAGGTCAAAGACGAGGACCCATACGACATTGCCTTGGGTGAACACAACTTGGAGGAAGGAGGTTTGACTACAGTACGTCTTGGATTGAGCCAAGTAAGCCATGTTGAAGGAGTCATCAACCCCAATGACTGTCAAGATGTTGTCTTGACTGAAGGAAAATTTTTGAAGATCTTGAAGACAATCACTCCGGAGGAGTTGGCAGGATACACTGCCCGGTTTATAGAATTCCAGGATGTATTTGCCTGGTCTATTGATCAAATGCCGGGGTATTCCACTAGAATTTGGAGAACACTAGATTGATTTGCTTGAAGGTGCAGTTCTGTTTTGGCAAAGACAATACCGCCTGAACCCGAAGTACTCCCTCTTGGTGAAAGATCAAGTTGATAAGTACTTAGGGTCCGGAATAATCTTTCTTGTCTTGAGCAGTGAGTGGGTTTCTCCCATAGTCTTTGTCTCAAAGAAGAAAATAGGGAAGATTTGAGTGTGCCAAGATTTTTGCAAGTTGAATGCAATGACGAGGAAGGATCATCATCCCTTGCCTTTTACTGATACAATTTAGGACCAAGTAGCTGGTCATCCTTGTTACAATTTTCTTGATGGATTTTTAGAGTACAATCAAGTATCCATCCGAGAAGAGGACAAGGGTAAAACTACATTCACGACCGATTGGGGCACTTTTGCTTACAATCAAATGCCCTTTGGGTTGTGTAATGCTCCCGGTACTTTCCAGCGGATGATGAATTCAATCTTCAAGGATTTCCTGCACAAATTTGTGGAAGTCTTCATTGATGATTTTTGCGTGTTTGGGCAAAGAGATGTACATTTGGATTACCTTTGCCAAACTTTTGAAAGGTGTTGTTTTGTTGGTCTGTCATTACACTCAGAGAAATGCTTCTTCACAATGAAGGAGGGAATTCTTCTGGGGCATTGGGTGTCAAGCCGAGGTATTGAAGTTGATGTCAAGAAGGTTAAAGTAATCTTAGCTTTGGAATCTCCAAAGAACATTTGGGAGCTGCAAGCCTTCTTGGGACATGTCAAATACTACAGACTCTTTGTTTCAAACTATGCGGTGCTTGCTACACCCCTTACAAAGCTTCTAAAGAAATCCGAAGACTACTTGTGGGAAGCAAATCAAGAAGAAGCTTTCCAAGTATTGAAGAAAAAACTGGTTGAAGCACCAAACATGAGGGCCCCAAATTGGGACGTCCCATGTGGACACTTTGTCCATTGCAATCGGAGTCATCTTAAGTCAAAAGGATGAGAAGAAAAAGGACTACTCGGTTTATTATGCCAACCAAAAACTCTCAATCTCAAAAAAGAACTATTCAATGACTAAAAGAGAAGCACTCAAAATGGTGTATGCCTGCAAGAAATTTCACCATTACCTACTAGGATACAAGTTTTTCTTCTATATTGACCATTACGCATTGCAACATTTGGTCAAGAAGGCAGATTTATCAGGGTGAATTGCAAGATGGATCTTGTTGTTGCAAGAATTCACATATACTGTACAAGTAAGGAAGAGAGCTTTGCATTCAAATGCGGACTTCCTGTCTAGGTTAGAAACTCAAGACCAGGAATGGAAAATTGACGGTATGCAGCAGAATATACAAAGTACAAGGTATGCAGCAGAATATCGTTATCTGCATACTCTCTAGTGTCCTCAAAGGCTGGACCCAAAGTAGAGGGCAGTCTTTCTTAGGAAAATGGGGCCGTATCAGCTGAAACACAACATTTTATTTAAGATGGGCAAAGACAAAGTACTTTGTCGATGCTTAGAGTCAACCAAGAAGAACTAAAATTGTTACCTTGCTTTGTATTTGACCAATTCCAAATAGTATCTCTGCGGGAACGAACTTTACTTACCCGATTACCGCAAAAGTGATATTTGCCCAATTGTCACAGATATCCTGTGCTCCTCATCTGCCACTCCTGAATCCTTTACTCATCAAGCTTTAGATTCTATACCATGATGAACTTAGGGGTTGGATGGTAGTGCAATTTGGGGTTGCATTCATGGAGTTGTTGATAGGAAACCCGGATCCAATTGTTCTTCCTATGCTTACTTATGACCAGGTCTAAGACTTGACAATCTATATGCTCTTATAAATGGGAAAGGACTTAATCTCATTCAATGGCTTCAAGTTAGAGTTGTGGCAATTTGGCAAATAGAGAACCAACTACATGACAAAAATGCAAGTGATTGGGTCCCAAGAGGAGAAGTCTAGCAGTTTTTTAACCATTTGAAGGAGTTAAGGAAGAGGATTCAAGGAGAGAAGACCATGATTGGTTAGAGGAGCTGACAAGCTACCATTTGGAGATAGAAAGTAAGCTACTTGAGTAGATTCAAAAGGGAATATGATTGATTGAATCAAGGGGTGTAAAATACATAGTCAAGTGCACAAACTATAAAATTTGAGGAGCCTCATGACACATTTTCATGATCTATTAGTGGGGTTGAAAAGAAGACAAAGTGCTTATAGTGTTGAGCATAAGAAATTCTAGTTTTGGATCAATCTCAAAATAGATCTGGTGATTGAAGTTGGAGCTTTTAGGAAGTAAGGTGCTAGAGATGAGTTGATGATCAAGTCTAGAGTTTTGGTCACTCCTCAAGTTGTAATTAGAATCACCTTATAGAAATTTCAAGTATTGTTGGTGGTTGGTAGGTCTTACACCTTTGTACAAAGGTTTCATGTGAATTCCTCAAATAGAGAATTCAATGTTTTGGATCAAGTATACTTAGGTTTGTAGAGCTCACAAGTTACAATACCTCTACATATTACAATACCCTGAAGGATTGGATCTGGAATAAAGAGCAATCTTTCTCCACAAAATGGGACCATACTTGTTGAAGGGAGCTACTTTGTTCAAATTAGGGGCAAATGAGGTTCTTTGGTGTTGCTTGGAATCATACAAAGTAGGGGGAGTAATATAGGACCCACACATGGAAGCTGTAAGAGGATACTTTGCCTTGAAAAACATAGTGAAGAAAATTGTGGGAACATGATACTTGTAATACCAAGAGCTAGCCATATGATCTAGATGTGAAATTTGGTTTGGTAACATCTAGAATGATGTTATACATGATGGTCAAAATAGATAAGATAGAAGTATCACCAAAAGAGTACTCCTAACAAGGTAGAAACTGAAATAGACTTGAGAACCTTAGAACCAATAGCTAGACATATGATTTAAAGATGAGAATTGGTTTGGTAACATCTGGAAGGATGTTACACATGATGGACTAAACAGATCAGAAAGAGATATCACCAAAAGGGGACTTCTACTAATAGAGTAGGAACCAAAATATGCCTGAAATCTTTGAAGGCAATTTCGGAGGTCTAAACGGATGAATTAGGCCTTGAAAATGTGCAAAATCACCCCCCCCAATAGAGGTAAGGCTAGCCTTCCCTTCCCCCTACTCTGTCTCATCAAGAACTTTCCAATGGTACCTTACTCGCGTGATTTTGAGATTCCTACAAGAAGATTCCCTAAAAGATTCCCTCTGGTCAAAGCTTGTTTGACCAACCAGATAGGACCTAGACCAGACATGTCACCCATCCAAGTAAGTAATCCAAGGGTGGAGCTTGCTGACATGTCACCTATCTGTGTTCCTAATCCTATGGTGGAGCTTCCTTGGAGGAGATCCTCTTTGTCAATATAATAAAGAGAAGGTGCTCCTTTGGGGCATCAAATGTTTGAGTGTACAATCTGTGTTTTCTCTCTTCTCTTGTCCTCGGAGTATTACAATGGTATCAAAGCGAGTGTTTTAGTCCAAGAGAGTGGATCACCCCTCTTGGAATAGCACAAACTATTGAAACTAAGCAATTCGAGGTGGAGAACATAGAGTAATTGCTAGGCTTAGGAAGGACTTTAGAGAGCGGATGGGATGGATGCACCAAGAGGACAATTTCCTGCAGCTAGCTTTCCATTCTCAAACCTATTCCACATCAAGGTTATGTACATCTAGCATGAGCAGATGAGGGTATCGCTAGTTTATCACTTTGGTGTAGAATTCATGGACATAGTGATGAACTCACCAAACCCTGTGATTCTACCTATGGTGATATATGACAGAGAGTGGGATTTGAAAATCTACATTCTATTATGATAATATGGATATGAATGTCCCAAATCTTCTCCCTTTCAACACTCAAGTAGAAATCCGTTATGTAGTGAGGCCAAAAGTGATGTTTAATGATTTTGTGGTTAGGAATTTTGGTGAGGAGTATTATCAATGAGTGATAGCTTCTAAGGTCCCAATGGTAGTTTTGATAGTTCATGTGCCTTCTACAATCATTATATTGACTTTGTATTGAAGTAGACACTAGCAATTGAGTGTTGCAGGAACCATGGATCCGCAATTGCAAGAGCTAGTGCAAGGAATGCAAGGGATGTTGAATGAATTTCAAGAGATTAAGATGACCATGGAGACATTACAAAGTCAAGTGCAGATCCTCAGGAATGATCAAGCCATGCAAGAAGAAGAGCCATCTCAAAACCCTGTTTCTGCGACTGAAGTACTTGGAGAGGCACTTGTGCCTACGAACCCTATCAACGATGAAGCCACATTGCTACTTTGGATGAAGAAGACCTGCAACATCGAGCATTACAAGGGGCAGCATACGATGGGATTAGTGGAAAATTGGATCTCGAGAATGAATCAATATTTCCAATTGTTCTTAACAAAGATCACAGAGCATGCTGCAAGCGTGTTTGCATGTGGGTACTTGACCGATAAAGCCCTCACATGGTATGATGCTTGGGAATGATCCATGTTGGCAAAGAGAAGGGAGGTCACATGGACAGCAATGCAAGAAGGACTACTTAAGAATTTCCAATCGGTGGATTCTGTGTAGATGGCTCAAACCCGACTATGGGGATTGAGACAAAAGAATAGCGTACAAGAGTATGTGGAGGCATTTTTGGATCTACAAGTCGCAATTACCGACATGAGTCCAGCAGAGGCTCTCGGCAATTTCAAATGAGGGTTGAAAGAGCAGATTCGCCAAGAAGTCATGGTGCAAAATCCTCGCACGGTATTTGAAGCCATTGATTGTGCGTAGAGAATAGTAGAAGCATTAGGTGGAGGTGAAGGAGTACTTCCACCTCAATATTATCAGGCAGAAATGCCACACATGAGTGGACTAGTACCGATGGAATTGGGCAACCTTAAATTCCGAGATCAAGGAGCACGACCGCTTCAAGAGGAGCGGGGATAGGTAGAAGAACAAAGAGATGGAGTCCCACGAGGAGAAGAGACTCAAGGAGAACAACGCTGTTGTTACAATTGTGGCCGTATTGGGCACATATCTACCAACTGTTGCACTCATTTCCCTAGAGGCCCTCATCCTTAGTACAGGCAATCTTTGAACACCATGGAGAGGCACATTGAAGAGAAGGAGGTGGAAATCACTTTGGGAAACAAAGATCACTAGTAAATGTACCTCGTGGCCTTACTGGCTCAATAAGGAAGTAGAGAAGCAAGGGAGGAAGAAGAATAATGCACAAAGATCCCGAAAGGCAACCTCACAATTGATTGTCATGAATGGAATCCTAGAAGGTAATCAAGTGAGAGTATTAATAAATCCGGGAGCAACAAAGAATTTCTTGTCTCGCTCTATTGCAATAAGATTGGGAATGGATATAGAGAGAGATGGGAGTGAAGAAGTAGAGTTACCAAATGGGCAAATAGAGAGGATTGAATCATTACCTAGATGGGTAACCCTCTCTGTAGGAGAATATCATGAAGCAATTGAGTGGCGAGTGATATAGTTAGCTTGTTATGATGCAATTTTAGGCATGCCATGGATAGAGCAATACAATCTTATGGTAGATTGGAGGAAGAAAGTAATGAGAACCCAACAATGGTCAATCATTGGGGTTAAAGAAAAATCACATAGGCAGAAACTGCCTCTATATGTCATAGGGACGGCAACTGTCTATAAGACCAATAGATGTTTTTAGGGTCTAATAAGAGAAGTCCAGAGTGCACAACTCGATGGACAAATTCCTAAGAAATTGAAGGATGTGGTGGATGAGTTTCAAGATGTCTTTCCCGATGATCTACCCTCAAGATTACCACCAAAAAGGCGAGTAGATCACAAAATTGAGACACTCCCAAGAAAGACACCTCCTTGTAAGGCCCCATATCGCCTATCACCTCATGAGTTAGAAGAGTGTAAGACTGAAATTGAGGAGATGCTGTAGAAAGGGTTCATCCAACCTAGCATATCACCATATGGGGCACTTGTCTTGTTTGTGAAGGAGAAGGATGGTATAATGCGCATGTGCATTGACTATCGGGGTCTCAATCAGCAAACAATGAAGAACAAATACCCCTTACCTTGCATGGATGACCTGTTTGATCAACTCCATGGAGTGAGATACTTCACCAAATTGGACTTGCAGAGCGGTTACAATCAAATCCAAATTGTAGAGGAGGATGTGTACAAAACTGTCTTTTGAACCAGGTAATGCCACTTTGAGTATGTTGTGATGCCTTTTGGCCTCACCAATGCACCTACCACTTTCATGAGTCTAATGAATGACATATTTCATCCATACTTGGATAAGTCTATTATCATCTTCTTGGATGATATATGGAGGCTCAAACCTACTTTGAACAAATTATTGATGGCTACAAAAAGGAGCTTGCGGACCTTGTTGAAATCTGCAAGGGAGCTGAGCATTCATCCCAATCACCACGTCCCCCTCCCAATTAGGGATAACAAATGGAGCCTAGTCTTACAAAAATAGCCCTAGTTTATGTTTCCCAATGATGGGATGTTATTTTGTACATACTATTAGCAGTTTTTGTTAGACTTAGGAATTTTGTGGATCTACTTAGTTTGTAAATAGATACTTGAGTTAAACAAGAAATAGTGTTAGTCTATTAGAGGTACATGATCCCAATTGAGTTTATTAATCTGTAGCTACCTAATATTAGGTTTAAGATTAGGAGATAAGATATTTCTCTTCTCGGTCCATATGGTTTGTAAAAGACCGAGACCGAGGAGAGAAATAGGAGAATGGAAACTCACATTGGTACACTTGAATGAGGGAAAACTCCGAATGCCTAGCACAAGCTTTGGCTTTGGTATTTATAGGTAGCATACAAGGCCCTTGAGAAGCTTCTCAAGAAGCTTCCTCAAACCGCTTTCTTAGAGTGCAAGCCAAGTTAACTAGGAAGCTTCTCAAGAAGCTTCTTTCTAGAAGCTGCCTACTTGACGTGCAAGCTAAGCTAGTTGGAAGCTTCTAGAAGCTACTTATTTGCAATGCAAGCTAAGCTAGCCAGGAAGCTTCCTAAGAAGCTCCTTAGATATTTCCAGAATATTCTAGGCTAATTTTTCTTATGTGCTACTTTGTAAGTCCAACTAACTTTATCGCTAAACTCCATATTGTTACATATTCCGCCGCCACTAGTTGGTGACATCCTTGTCTCCAGTGAAGCTTTGAATTCTTGGATGGCTGTCTGTGCATTTTGGAGGTGAAAAAGAGGTTCCCATGTGGCATCATGAAGGGGATACCCTTTCCAAAGGACCTTGTACTCAGTATGTTGGTGACGGCCTCGTTGAATATAGTGACGTGCAAGGATACAATCAACTTTATACTCCTCATGATCATTAATAGGGACAGGAAGAGGGGGAGGTTGGACTCAAGAGGAAAAGGCAAGGGGTTAGGAACAAAGGGTTTCAACTTGGAAACATGAGAGACAGGATGGATACGCATATGACAAGGCAAGGCAAGTCGATAAGCAATATGAGAGACAATTTGGGTGATATCAAAGGGTCCTATCCAATCAGGGGCAAGTTTACAAACTTGGTTATCAAGTGGGAGAGGGAGGTTACTAGAGGATAGCATGACTTTATCACCGACTTCAAAGATGAGATCATGCCAATGGTGGTCCATATTGTTTTTGGCAATTCTAAGCAACAAGGAGGTGAGACTTGGCTTGTTGGAGAGAGTGGGATATAGTGGTCAAGAATGTGGAAGTATCAAGAACTTGAGATGGAGGAGGAGCAAGAAGAGAATCCGGAACAAGTGGATCTTGGCCAAAATTGAGAAAGAAAGGAGAAAATCCGGTGCTTGCCTGTTTGGAATTGTTGTAGGCAAATTCTGCAATTGCAAGACATTCACCCCAATTGGTATGGTGGACATTGACAAAGGCACGTAGCATATCTTCCAATGTAAAATTTGCACGTTCGGTTTATCCATCAATTTGAGGATGATAGGCCATGGGCAAAGCAAACTTGGTGCCGAGTATTTAGAAGAGTGCTTGCCAAAACTTCCCAGTAAATCAAGGATCACAGTCAGAGATGAGTACACGTGGTATCCCATGATGCTTGAAGACATTGTCAAAGTAGATTTAGGCTAAGGTTGGAGCATCCACGGTATCATAGGTTGGTACCAAGTGGATTTGCTTACTAAGCTTATCCACAAACACCATGATTGCGGTGTGTCCTTGTTTTGTCTTTGGCAAAGATGTGATGAGATCCAAGCTCACATGCTCCCAGCAAGCGGATGGTATGGCAAGTGGTTGAAGAAGTCCACTCAGCTTTTGGTTGCTGGTCTTGTTACGTTGGCAACTCTCACATGACCGGACAAATTCTCAAACATCTCGTGTCATGTTGGGCCACTACCATTGACATTGGAGGGTACCAAAGGTCTTTTCCACACCCATGTAACCAGCAATGGGTAAATCATGGGCTTCTTGAAGGCGCACAAGTTGAAGATCACCTTTAGCTAGAACATAGATCCGGTCCTCATGGAATAAAAGGCCCTCCTTGATAGAGAAGGTATTGTACTCCTTATTGCATGCCCTAAGACAACCATGTACTATTTGGAAGAAGGGATCTTGGTGTAGAGCTTACTGAAACTTGTTTTGGACCTTGGAGTCAACTGACACCATTGAAATTGCCGTTGTGATGAGAAGAAGAGACTTCAAATCAGGTTGTCATGATAAAGCATCAAGGATGACATGGAACCGATCTAGTTTGTACTCAAGTTTGATGTCATACAGTTGGAGTTGTTCCTCCCATCAATGATGTCGACTCTTCATGTGTTCCAAGTGTAAGGTCTACAACAATGGTTTGTGATTAGTTCACATGATCACTTGTTTCCCCGAGAGGTAATGCCTCCATACCTTGGTAGCGTATACCATTGCAAGTTGTTCTTGATCTTGAGCATAGTAGTTTCATTCAGCCAGATTGAGTTGGCAAGCCACAAAGGCAATGGTATGGAGTCCATTTGGGAATTCTTGTTGCAGCACGGCTCTAATTGCAAAGTTAGAAGCATCAAAATCAATCACACAAGGTAGTTGAGGATCATATGGTTGAAGAATGGGTCTTGAAGACACCATATACTTTAACTTCTAGAATGTTTCTTCATGCTTGGTGGTCCACTGGAAACTCAAGTTCTTTCCCAAGAGGTCAGTCAATGGTGCATCCTCATGAGCATAATAATGGATGAACAGTTGGTAAAAATTGGCCAATCCATTGAATGCTCGTACTTCTATAGCATCCTTTGCGGTAGGCCAATCAGTAACGGCCTTGATTTTCTCTTCTTTCATCTTGATTCCCTTTGATGAGATCTTATGACCCAAGAAGGTAACCTCCTTCTGCCAAAAGGCACACTTCAACATCTTGTAGTAAAATTTCCATTGTCGTAGTTGTCTTAGGACTTCTTGCACATGATTCACGTGTTCTGCCTTTATCTTACTATAAATTAAGATATCATCCAAGAACACTACCACGGACCGATCCAATAGTCCATCCAACATCCAATGCATCTGATCCATGAAGATTGTAGGAGCATTAGTGAGTCTAAAAGTTAGAACTCTTCACTCAAGATGCCCATACCTTGAACAAAAGGCAGTCTTTTGCACATCCTCTCTATCAATAAGAATTTGCCAATAATAGCTACAAAGATCCAACTTGGAAACAACTCTGTAAGTGTTGTTTGCAACTCCTTCAACTCCTTTGGTGAGAGCCAATAGATGGTCTACTCACTAGAGTACTCCCCGGTAATAACTTGATCTTGAAGGGCATACCTCAATTGAAGGGTAATCCCTTTGGCAGATCATCTAGAAACACGTCTGCAAACTCCTGAACTATCCAATCAACCATTGCTTGATGAGGTTCTTGGCCCTCCTCCGATTGTTCTTGTGCAATCTGCTTGATCCACACCACAAATACAGACTTATCTTCCTCCAAAGCTTGCTCTATGGTTGCTTTACTAACCAACTTCCCTTCCACAGACTCATCTCTCTTCAAAGCTTGCTCCATGGTTGCCTTCTTGGCAAACTTCTCATCTTGGGACTCCACTCCCTTCAAGGTTTGCTCTATGGCTACCTTCTTGAAAAACTTCCCATCTTGGGACTGACTATTCTTAGGTGTCTTCCTCAGAGGTGCCAGACAACCTAATCAGAAATTCCTACCTTGGTGTTGTACTTGAATTTGGCATCAGTCCAATTGAATTGAACCTTATGACGTTTAAGCTAAGGTAGACCTAGAATGATATCATAGTGTAGAGGTGCCACTACAAACCTCATACACTCCAAACACTCCTTCCCAATCTTGAAGGTAACAGGATGGGAGGTGCGGAATGCAAAACCCTTTCTACCATCCGCCATCATCAAACTACTTCCAATCACTGGCTTGATAGGAATACCCAATTCCTTTGCTTCCTGCATAGACATGCAATTCTTTGAACTTCCAGAATCAATCAAAATTCTACAACCTTGATTAGATATCGTACCTTGCAAGTGAAGCAAACTTGCATAAGTCAAGCCTTCAATCCTATTGGAACTAATCAAGCTCCCAATAAGTGGCTCAAAATCTCCTACTGAGATTCTTCATTCCCTGATCCTTCCATTCCACAAACTCCATTTGGGCAACTTGTTGGGGTTGCCCATTCCTAAGTGGACATTCAGCAATGCAATGTCCAACTTGGTGACAATAAAAACAACCTCCATTTTTCGCAATCTTTCTCCATCTACTGCACCAAGTGGCCTCCATTGGATAGCATCAATCTCCATTGGTGTTGGTTCCTCCACTCGTCCGTATTTTATTGGTAGCTTAGTGTAAGTCAAGGTTGAGACCAAGTTGTTGCAACCAAGAAATCAAAGCGCTCAGCTAATTGCATGGCTTCTTCTACATTTTGTGGTTCTTGCATGGTCATCTCCAATTTGGTTTGTGACTTCAATCCCTGCACAAATCAATCCAGAACTTCTCCTTCTTGTTTGTCTAGAATTTGCATGATGATATTCTGAAATTGTATGATGTATCCTCTTATTGAGCCAATCTGCTTCAACTCCGCCAATTTATCTCGTGCAGCTCAGGTGGCATTTATAGTTTGAAATTGACTAAGTTTTGCATCCTTGAATCTGTCCATGTCAAGATTAGTGCAACAATCTATCATTCAGCTCGCTCTACTTGGAATCACCACCAAAGTTTTGCCACACCATCCAATTGGCTAGAAGCCAAGAGAATCCGTTTTTGTTCATCTTGAAGATTGGTGGCTTTGAGGTAACGTTTGCAATCAAACACAAAATTCTCCATTGTGCCAAGAAGATTCTTTCCTTCAAACACCTTAGGTTTTGGAAATCAAGTACAATCTTCTCCATCTCGGACTGGCGCTCTCTCTATATATTCTTGTTATTGTTAGTCTCGTTATTTCAACACTTCAATTACCTTAGGTTTGGAAATCAAATACAATCTTCTCCATCTCGGATTGGCGCTCTCTCTATATGTTCTTGTTTTTGTTAGTCTCATTATTCCAATCCAGTAAGGTGCTTGATTTTTTGTTGCATAGCAAGGATAATGTCTAGTATTGCCACCATAGCTACTACTCTATCCTACTACTCCCAATTTATCTAATTGATTAACACATAGATACAACAAGTCCACTTTTCTCCATAAGTGACAACCGGAAGTATCAAGGGTTCCTCAGACATGGTGATCATATGTAGAAAATCTTGTCCAAAGCGTGAGGTGATGAATTGTGTGAAGCGGTGCTTGGGTAATATCTGGACATGAAAATCCCAATGCTTTGATGAAAGTAGATTTGGTGTCCATAAATTCCATCCATCCCATTCTTGCTTTGATACCAATGTAAAAAACCAAGATTGAGGAGAGAAATAGGAGAATGGAAACTCACATAGGGACACTTGAATGAGAGAAAACTCCAAATGCCTAGCATGAGCTTTAGTTTTGGTATTTATAGGTAGCATACAAGGCCCTTGAGAAGCTTCCTCACGCCGCTTTCTTAGAGTGCAAGACAAGTTAACTAGAAAGCTTCTCAAGAAGCTTCCTTCTAGCAGCCGCCTACTTGACATGCAAGCTAAGCTAGTTGGAAGCTTCTAGAAGCTATTTATTTGCGGTGCTAGCTAAGCTAGCCGTGAAGCTTCCCAAAAAGCTTCCTAGATACTTCTGGAATATTCTAGGCTAATTTGTCTTATGTGCTACTTTGTAAGTTTGACTAACTTCATTGCTAAACTCCATATTGTTACAATGTTGTTCCAAGTCCTTGATAAGAGAAGTATCTTTATTTTATCTTGGTCATTCTTATGACCAAGATAAAAAGATTGTATCTTAGAAGATGGTTTAATTTGGATCACATAAATCTCTCCATGAGAGATACTTCATCTACTATTGTATGTTAGTAATTCTCATTTACTCATATATGATAGTCTTATATGACTTGATGAGGTTGTGGATTTGTAAGTGTTGAAGAGATTAGAGAGTCATATCTTTGAGCAATGTATTTGGCTTCTTTTAGATACAACTGTTTCTTCATGATATCTCTATCCTTGTGTGAGGTTTAACTCATATGTAAAATGATAAAAGGCTTCTCTTTGTGAATCTTTGAGATCTACATAAGTGTATTCTAAAAGTTGTTGATATACAGCTCTTAACTAAATTAATTTTTTCTAGTTCCATAAGAAAATCCCACAATGCTCTTATTGCATTGATGACTTGAAATTGGAATTTGATGATTCTTTGGAACTCTTGTTGAGAATTGATTGTAATTCTTCTAGTTGGTAGCTCTACCAAGGTTTTTTAAATACCTTATAATTTTCTTGTAGAAAATAGGAGTTTTAGTCAATATGTTGTACATTGGTTGCATAAGAATATGACTCAAAATTAAATAGAAATTTCTTCACTCCACTTGCAATTATCTTCCTATCAAATGGTTTGTTTAAAAGAATATAGACTACTCTTTATTCTTTTTCTTTTTCTCAAGATACCACTTGTTTAACTTCTTGTTGTTGAGCATGGCCTTTAAAGATAAAGTGAGATGTTGAATTTTTTTCTTTATTGCTTGATTAGGAGGGGTATTCATTTTACCTATCAGTGCTATCAATATCAAGGTAAAGTAAAATAATTTGAAGGTCAAAATATAAAAAAAAAAACATATCCATAAATGACCCTTTCACCAAAAGTAATAACTAGACATACTACAGGCTCATTTGATATAAGAATAATATCCAAGAAAGTCTAATCAAAAAAAGGCTTTGTGAGTTCATTAAATGGCACTTAAGCTTCATATAAATGAAAAATTCCTAATGATTTGCAAAATGTTGTTTAGGAGGTTCATATACTCTATCTATTCCCATTATTACACTAGTATCAAGGAGAACAAGTAAAGAGAGGAGAAGAGAGGACCAAGTATGAATGAAATATACCTTAAATGCTAGTGATTGCCCAAGGTCTTGCTATTTATACTTAGAGTGGTATATGTTAACTTTGTAGCAAAAGTATTCCCCTGAGAAGGTCTCAATGTACCTTAATATTCTACTCTATCTACAAGAAGGATTCCATGTACTTCCCAAATATCCTTTTATGATAATTTTGAGGGTACTTTTCAAACTGAAATATCTTCTATGGATTTTGGTAAGTTATTTGAAAATTTCAATTAAATAACTAAATAAATTCCATAATAATAAAATAGAGCACTAAAATAAAACAAATAGATCTTCATATGATGGAGCTATCACTCTAATTTTCATATTTTTGACTCCCTTGATATTGTTTGAAATGGTAAAATGTAATTTACCATAATAATTTTGAAGAATTTTATCATGTAAGTTACTATAAACTTCTAAAAGATAAGAAAAAACCAAGAATTGAGTTGTAAGGTGTTTAGGAACCTTTTTAGATGTTTATATACTTGATCAAATGCTAATAGCTAACTTACCAAGAAAGTTAGTGTAAACTTACTTAAGTGTAAATAGCAAGACCTTGAGCAATCTTTGGTAATTGAAGTGCATTTTTTGGATTCATGTCTTCTCTTCTCATCTATCATTGCTTCTTATTTGATATAACTCTAAATAGATATACCTTTAAAATATAGAAATTTTAACCTCATCTCTTCTATGTTAAACTTCTTTATGTTTAAAGTATGTGTTAAATTCATCTCTTCTCTTCTATCAATTATAGATATAACTTTAAAATCCTTTGTCATTTTTTGCAAATATCTTCTCAAGCATCCTCCATAGTTTGAGCTTGTGAGACTATTATCCATCTCCGTAGTCTATAGAATATCTGAATTGAGATTATTCTTTCTGTTGAATACACCCCTTGACCTTTGATGCTTAATAATTTCTATGTCAATTGCTTAGTATTAGCTCTATTCTCTAGTAAATTATTTTTCCTCCATTATTAGATCAAGTTTTGTATAGCAAGATTATAAATCTTCTCCTCATATTGTCTAACTCAATAGAATTGGCAATTCCAACTACTCTTACTCATTTTATAATCAATGATACTATCAAAGATAAATGTGAATAAAAAATATTGGACAATGTGATACTTTTAGTACAAGTTGCTGATCTATGTAACATTTATATGCTACTTTTGTTATACAACAATGGTAAATATCAACTCTCAAGGGTTGAAATTTACAATTGCATATCTATCCAGAATCATTATGCACAATAAATTGTGAATGAAATAAACTTGATGAAATTTTTTACCATATATCTCTACAAAAGGCACCTATTAGAGGGTTCATAGCTCAAGTTAAGAATTTCATGCTAAAAATGTGCACTGGATGTTTTTCTCCATATTTATCTACAAGCTAAATTATGATAAATACATTTAGAAGAGAAAGTTGGAGATAAGATATACTACTACATTGTCCTTTCTATTCCATCAACTACACTCAATCTCAACTGGAAATATTAGACATTAATATCTATCCATTCACTCTTTGAAGCTTAAGCTTAACATATCACAAAACTCTTCATTAAATATCTCTTTGAAAACTTTAGCTTGTTCCATCACCTGGACCAAATTTTATTTTAATGTTGTGGATTGCTATCTATCCTTTCATTCATTGAATAGTTTTATTTTCTTTTGTGACTCTCTTTCTCTCACAAGATTTGGAATTGACTCACTTGAAAATTATAGTAGTAAAACTACCTTTGCAATTTCTTTGTTCCATATCACTTTGCTTACAAGTAATTTCTAACAAAATTTTATTAGAGAAAAATAGCTTATTTTGTACAAATATTTCACAAATTTTTGAATAAAAACTATAGAGAATAAACATGTGCTGAAGTTCATATAATTTTTCTACAAGTAGTTAATTTTACAAGTTATATACCAAATTTAAAAAATTCTAGTTTGCTAAATAACAAAGATCTCTATATGGGTCTATTTGTAAAAAGCAACATGTTATTCTCCATCCATAGTTGAATTTTTTGAAATAGATAAAGTTAAATCTTCATGCAAACAACTAATTCTTTCATGATATACCTCTTCCACATTAGTCTTCTTGTAGCTCAATAATTACTAAAACCTTTTTAAAACATCTATATACTTTGTTCAACACTCAAGGTAAACACTTTGATATTTATGGATAATCTACTCTTATGAGACCAAACTACACTCTAATATGATAATACCTTAGGCTTACATAAAGACTTCTCCAAATGACCTCTTAAATAAGATGTGGCTAAAGATCATTTTCTCTCTTTTGTAAAATAAAGTGCAATCACAAAGTTAATCATCCTTCCTCAAACTAATGAGTGTTATATGAAACAATCATAACTAACATAGTAAGTAGTTTATTTATGATTCCTTATTATAGCAAATTTATCTTTGATTAAAATTTGTGATAATTAATTCACTTGTCAAAGACTTTATTAAGTAACCTTTCCTTCTAATCCATATTTGTATCTAAATAAAAACTCCAAGCTAATTATGAATAATCAAAGACTGAAAATTAAGCATCTTCAATCAAAATAATCTATCCGCAAAAACCTCATGCAAAGGAACTTAGAAACAATAAGCAAATCTAACTTTAATATTTTTTAGTACAAGATATCCAATATATGTACCATGTTCTCATCAAATTTAAAAATATTAATATGATAAAGGTATAATAAGTATCAAGACTACTTGTGGCTTTTTGGATAGGATCCATTGGTCACTCATCTTAAAATCTTATTTTTTTCTCTCTGCTTGCAATCAAGTGAACAACATGTGTGAGGAGCTATGTAGAGGAGCATTATGTGTTACTATTATTATTCTTGTGCTAGCAATGGCTTCACTTTCCTATGTAGGACCCCCTAGAGCCACTTGGGATACATCATGCCAAGTGTGTCAATGACTCTTTACCTCGCAATGGATAAAGATTCATGTGGGAAAGATGTACAAGGACTATGATTGGACCAGTTGGGATACTCATGTGAGGAAAGTAACCACATCAAGATTATTAATACTAAGGATTACACATGCTTTGTCTATCCTTTTGTTGACCACCCCAAGGATACCAATCAAGCTGTGGAAGTAGTTAGTATTTTGGGGTTATTTGAGACTAGTTTTCCTTATCCACGCCTATCCCATAGGCTTCTCCAAACACTCCATGATGAGCCTAGATAGGCTTTTTGCTTATCACTTGATTGATTGGATTGTGATCCCATGGATGAATAAGTGTGGTTCTCATTCCTCTTACTCCCACAATGATATCTTTGCTATACTAGAAGGTGGCATGTAGGGCAAAGAAAAGTGGCCACTAGAATTTGCAGATTTCAAGTAGTGGATTGGATTAACCTACAAGAGGAGTATGTATGGGCTGCATTCACAATAAACAAGTTCAACCACAAGATACTACAAAATCCACTGAACTAGGATAGTATTAGGATATTGGTCAAGTGGAAGTATATAGTAGAGCAATGTAAGCCCTACATCCTTTGTCTATGGCTAGTCCCATTGATGAGACTATCTCTTCCTTATGCTCATTACATCTTGTTGTAGGAGAGGTAGTACCATTGAGGTCTTAGACTATCAACTTGAGCAACTTTCATGTCTTGCTAGACCATTTTTTGCACAAGCATTAAGAATATTAGAGATTGATTCCATCAAGATGATCCCTTTAATGGTTTTATTGAGCTATTTAAGGTGGTTATAATAGTAGCAATTAGAGAGTTTCCTAAAATTATTAGTGAGGTGTTAATTGCTAGTCACTTTCTTACGATGGAGAAGGACATGGGAGGGGAGGAGGGAAGAAGAGGGTTAGACTGATTCCTATTCAGAAGGTCTTCTTGCATCTTGTTAGCTGTACCATTGTCCTTCAATATTGCTCTCACTTTTGATAGCACCTCATTCTACATCAGTTTGGAGTTGCTATTCCTTGAGGCTGTAGGGCTATATCCTTAAGCATTAGAGGCATTTGATATCTACCTAGAGTAGGTTGTTCTACATGTGGATGTTGAGAATGCTTTTAATAGTATCTCACTTGCATATGTCTTTAGAGAGCTTATGGAGGCTAATGAAATCCTTGGTGAGTCTTATTCCTTCAGTGCAGTCTTTCTATGGCTTTTCTTATTCCCTTTATTACCAACATGGTTTCTCATAGTAAGGAGTCACTGTCTTGGAGTGGATTGTTGGTACACAAGAGGGAGATCCTTTAGGGGGACCTTTATTTTCCATGGCTCACTTTCAAGCTCTATTGTCTACTACTTTGGCCACTTTCATAGACTGACCTACCTTCTTTGCATGATTTTCCTCTTTTATAACCTTCTATCACATTTGAGAGCATTTGATAGGAGGATTATAGGTGTATTTGGTGATATCATAGGACCAAGGACATTTGAGTGGGTGACAAGGGATCTGGCATATAGACATACATCTATACCAATCTAGTGCAGGGGAGTAGGCCTACTATCTATAGAGGAGATGGTAGCTATAGTTTTTTTGAGTAGTTGGGCTCTCTTAGCACCTCTACTTTCCTCCGGCGTTTGTGGTTTTTGGTAGGAAAGTCTTGGAGACATATGTGACCAAGGTGGAGAGAGATCTCTTTCATTCCAAGGATAATTGCAATAGATGAGAGATGGTATATTTCCATAGGCAAAAGAGGACCTTCCATCCTTTGCTTCCTTACCATCAGATTGAATGAGCAGCTTGTAGTCTTCCTTGGTGGATCAACAATTTCAACATACATTACATTCTCTCTTAGTTGACTAATCCATTCCTTATGCTACAAGAGCATATCTTAGCCCTTGCTCTTGCAAGAGTACATGCTTGGATCCTAGCTTGAACATGCATTAGTGCATGCCAACTTTCAAAATCTTCTTTCTCTACAATGATGAGTTTTTGCATAGTTTTGGTCCACCCATCTATACCTTCATATTCATTTTTTTGTATAGTTCTACACTAGATGTAGTAGCAGTCCATATGACATGGTGTACTTTTGGGGGACAAAGGATAGCTACCTATGATGCTATCAAGGATATAATGGTTGCCATGGCATAAAAGAGTAGATACCTTGCTTGGAGAGAGCATTGATATGTTTTGTAGACAACATGAGTCAATGTAGACTTGTACTTGGTCCAGTATGATCATGTTAAAGTAGAAAATATAGACAAATATATTGTGGTCATTGACCCTACATGTGATGCATTGTTGCAGGGAGTGATCATCCATCCTCTTTGATGAGCGGTAGCAAGCAAAGGCTCCAAGTATAGAGGTATGCAACAAGGTTATCGCTTTGTTCCTCTATCCTTGGAGCTATTTGGAGCAATGGATGCAACATTTGATACTTTTTTCAAGGAGTGCATGAGTTTGTATCATTCTAGACATCAAGTGTATCACTCTTACTTTCATTTTATAGCAATTTTTAGATGTGTAGATATTGCTCTATGGAGAGCATTGGCTAGTGCAATCCATAAGAGAGTATGCACACTAGGTGATGCTTCTTTGGATGCTCCATGGATGCTTCTTTGGATGTTTTTAGACCAAAAAACTTGCATAGCTCCTATATCTTAGGTGTTGTAGGGTAGATTCCTCTTATCAATACTATTGGAGCTTAGCCCAATTTTACCTCTTATGTATTTTCCTTGTAAGGCTTGATGGGTCTTACCATCCTTCTTGTTATCATGTACGGTTGCCTTCTCTCACTTGTGAAAAATAGATTAAAAACCAAGTTTGTCACACTTAGCAAGAGACTCAATGGGGGTTTCAATTCCAAAATTTACAAGACGGCTACAACTATCGTGCATATGTTGTAAAATGTTCCATAGCACCCATAAAGAAAAATTACTCCAAAAATGAACATCCCATATATAAGCTTTACGTATAGTAGCCTCTCTTTATGGGCCATGTTACTTCTGCAAGTTTAGGTTACAAGTTTAGGCATATGGACATTTTAAGGCAAGAATTCCAGGTAATTTCCGTTAAGACAAACAATGTAACCAATCCATATGTACCACGTGTTACAAGTGAGTACCAACTATCAAGAGAGTGGATTCAAACACTTGTAGGATGAAAGTATGGATTAAAACACTTGGAGGAAAAATCAAAATTTGAAAGCTTGAGTCAGAAAGGATCACAATTCAATTGTACCAAAGAAATCTAAAGGGCAAGCAGGGGTTAATGCTTCAATCAAAATTTTGAGCATGTATCAAACTACAGACTTTGAGCAATTCATGCATGCAAAGTGAATTGCAAAATTCAAGAAATTCATGTGCCAAAGTGTGGGATTTGAGGAATTCATATACCAACTTGTAGGGTACAATTGGGAGTTTGAAGTGCAAGTTTAGTGAGAATGGATTTCTCCTCTCCCTTTAGTGCTGATGATTGTTCTCTTCCCATCCCCTTTTTCTTTGTGATTGAACCCAAGTCAAGTTTAGTTCCTTTGTAGATTAGGAGATTTCATTTGAGTTCCACTCCTTCCTAGAGTAGGGGATTTCAAGACTTGCTCAAAGAAATGGTAGTCTCTACACAAGCTACACTTTTACCACCCTTGGGACTAAAGCCAAATACAATGTGTCTTTTAGCAATGCACCTTCTAGTGTGCCTCCAAATGCAATGTGTCTTCTAGCAATGTACCACCAATATAGTGGACATTTCTTTGAGCAAACCAAAATGCAACAACAATAGGTTTTGGATGGCCTTGCACCACTATGGTCAAATCCTAGATTATCTACAAGATCCCAAACATTTTAAACAGATTTAAGGAGCACCAGTGAGAAACATGCCCAGAAAAATACCACACTCAGTTATAGTGCAACTTTTCTTTTGAGATTTGGCATAGGGTTCCTAGGATCCATGAATGGAAAGATGTTGAGGAAAAAATGGACCATATACTTGAATTTGTATAAAAAAACTAGAAACTAGAAGGAAAAATACACTGGTGAGGTTCTGATAGACAAGGATATAAAATGTGGATTGAGGATAAACCAAACAGTATATGCCTTTATTTTTGTAGAATAGATGCCTTGTTTGGGAGCAAAGCAAATAGATATCCATTGGTGCTCATGAATTTAGGGATTGGAAGTGATATGAACCTTTGTGAATGGTTGGGCAAGGAGGATGGAGTGATACCATAACAAGAGGATAAAATTACTTGTGAAGACATTGCTTTGTCAAGAACTTCACAAGCTTTTCTTAGGCAAAGTCAAGGATCAGTTTCAAGTACACAAGAGGAGAGGATATAGTATGCACTAAGAGGACCTTACAGATTTACCAAAGAAGAATATGTTCTATTTAGACCAAAAAAACAAGTAGAAGAGGAGATTTGATGAGCACATGAGGAGATGCTTGCCCAAGCACAAGATAGAGGAGAAATAGATGGAGGAGGAGATGTAGGAAATTAAGAAGGAGACCATGAGAAGACAATGAGCCATGTAAGAGGAGGAAGTACACCAAAGGGAAATCCAAAATTTCCCTTACACTATCTGCTTTTGACCAAGACATGGCTAGCCATACCAAATTCAAGACTTATTCTTTAGAAGCTAGGGAGAGGTGAAAATTGGCTCAGATAAGTGTCAAGAAAACAATAAAGATAGCAAAGCTGAAGGTGAAGTTAGAAGCTCACAAGAGATCCCAAGCTCAAATCTAGAAATTTAATGAGAGGCTAATGATAGCCAAGCAACAATTCCAAATGAGTTTGGAATCGGCAAATTGCTAAGAAAACAATGAAGATACCAAAGTTGAAGGTGAAGATAGAAGCTCACAAGAGATCCAAGCTCAAAAGTATAGATTCAAGGAGAGGCTAGTGATAGCCAAGCAACAATTCCAAATGACTTTGGAATCAACTAAGGGAGTGAAATCAGCATATGATATTAAGAGCATTGCTGGTATTCTATCATTGGTAGATGAAGGAGATGCTCTTCCTTATGATATGTGTAATAATAATCTAGTCCTTGAGGGCACCTACTTGGGTTCTTTAGATTGTAGTGAACATGTGTGGTACCCACATTTTTCATTTTGGACAAGTTTTGAAGAAGAAGTGCCTTGCTAAAACCAAATTGAAACCAAATGGAGAAGAAATGAGAGGAAATTTGTATTTTGATCAAGCCCAAAGAAGTAGACTTTGTGTCAAATGAAGATGGACTCAGCCAAGATTGAAAGAGTGCAAACCCGAAGGAGGAATGGAAGTTATAGGTCGAGATTCTTGTGGGGGCTCTATCTCAATGTTCACAAGTCCAAATCAAACGCGCTATATCTTGTTAGAAGCGTCTTGTTCAGGGCTTTTTTATGATACCAAAATCGAAAAGTTTAGAGGTCTGTAGAAGAAGTTACAAGTATTTAAAGTTTTGGGAGTAACTGTACAAAGTAGTTTAGTGTCTTCGGATTGGCATCTTTGGACTTCGGGGTGGATCTTCGGACTTCAGATTGGCATCTTTGGACTTCGGGGTGGATCTTCGGACTTCGGACTTGAGACTGCAGACTTTGATCTTCAGATATTGGACTTTGGGTTTACACAACTTCGAGTTAGAAGCTTCTTCGACTCAAGACGAAGACGACTGTATCTGAGATAGTTGGACCTCGGAGTGCAATGAAGATGAATTTGGGAATCTTGCCAGAGGCATTAGAGAGATTTAGGATAGAAAAAGAATAGATAGCTAGGATACCCATGACATCAATTTCAGTTCCGATTGAAGATGGAACAAGAATTGAAGGAGAAGTAGTAGTAGTGAATAAATCCAAAGTGCAAGATCAGATTGTAAGTGTCTTTGGGTCAATAACATGAGTGATTTGAGGAAAGTGGGTTACAAATTGAAGGTGTAGATAGTGTACCCATGCTTTCAACTACAATTTGTGATGAGGATATAGTAGAATTAGCAAAGGAATTGATTGTAATTAGACCCGATGTTGCAAAAGTAGGAGTACAAGTGTCATCGGACTTGCTAATTGACACATTAGAGAAAAGTGGGTTAGGAGATAATGAGTTAAATAAGTCACTCCTTAGTGCAATTATAGTTCCTAGTGCAGAAGTTGTAGAATTAGTAAAGGATTTGGTAGAATAAGCCATACCCGAAGAAGGTGAAATAGTAAGAAGATCATCGGGTTTGGAAGCCAATAATGAGGTAGTCATCGGATCGGGATAGAAGTCAATTTTGAGATAGGAAGAGGCAGATATGAAGAGATAGACTGTCACTTGGGATCTATAGGTAGGAAGAGATGTTAGGAAGCGGTGCTTAGGTAGGCAAGTCTGCCGTTTGCTTCAATATTTAAGGAGAGCATTTGCAGTCTTATGTTATTCAGTATTCATATTTCAGAAGATAGATAAAGCGAAGTGCTGTTCTCAATACTCGTTGCTTAAGCTTAATTCCGATTGTCAATTTCGTGTTTGTGTTTGTGAGTGTGTAGAGAATTCCAAAGAGCAAGTCAGTGTGTCTGGGGATGTTGGAATCTACAGCCTTGATCTTCATTCTATGTGTTTGATCCTGAGTGAAGTGCATCGGAGCAATGCCTTGACAGGTTTGAGAGGAATTGTAGTGTTGGTAGTATTCTGCATTTGTGAATGCAGTACAAAGTTGATGTGAAGCAATTTTGATCGAGGAAGTTGTGCCTTCAGTGGAGGGGTGGAACACAATTCTGAGGCAAAATCGGTCTTTGCAGTGAAGTGCCGTCTTCGGGAGAATCTGAATCATCACAATCAAGAGTTGTTTGGACAGAATTTACTATGATGTGATTATGTGTGTGTATTCGTGACAAGTTGTCAAGATTGTGAGCTTGTTACTCTCTTATGGGTGTAGTTTCTACCTGAGAGATTAAAGAAGCAATCAAGAAGAACTGCAATTGTGACTTTTGACTTTGTATTTGACCAATTTTGGATCGTATTTGACCAATTCTGGATTCGGGAACAAACTTTACTGACCCGATTACCGCAAAAGTGATATTCGCCGGGTTGTCACAACATGATAGTGATTTTTCTTTTAAATATTAAAAGAAACATGGTTATCAAAGTGTTTCATAGTTTGAAAGAAAAATTTGATATTGCTTTTCAAAGTAAAATGGATGATCATCAAAGTGTTTCAAACATACTCTATCTTTGATGGTTTTGAATCATTATCTTAGAATGTTTCAATGTTGCAAAAGATACCACTTTCTTTTATGAATGGATGGGTTTGAATCTTGCAAATTGCATTGTTGCAAAGATACAATAGTCAGCAAATTGAAAATTGCAAATGTCAAGTTATAGATGTGTTAACTTGAAAATGTCAAATAATGGATTGGGTTTGCTTGAAAATGTTAGATAATACATGGTTTTGATTGCAATCTAGATAGAGTTGCTCAAATGAATGATTGGGTTTGCTTATGATAATTTGGAGTCACTCTTAGCCCAAATGGGTTTGCTCATGGTAATTTGGAGTTGCTCTTAGCCCAAATGGATTTTTTCATAGTAATTTAGAGTTTCTTGTATCCTAATAGGGTTTCCTCTTGCCAGTTTGGTGTCGCTATCCCTCACAAGTACACCCAAATTAGTGTAGTATTAGTCTTTGTGTTAAAAAAAGAAGTACTAATTTATACATTTGCTTAAATACATTATTTAGGGTAAATAATGAGTTTGGTTACTATTGATGTAAAAGAGAATATAGAAAAGAATAGTTTTAAACATCAGACACATTAATTTTAAACATTATTTAAACACTTGTTTTTTAGGATTTATGGGGATATAAAAATGCATTGACCATACTATAAATGACACTACAAAGCAACTTAAAGAATAGTTTAGTTTTAAACATAGGGTGGATTAGTTTTAAACATTATTTGGTTTAAACACTTGTTTTGCAAGATGCATGGGCATACAAAAAAGGAAATGGAAATATAAAACAGAATATAAATTACACTACATCCCAACTTAAAGAATAGTTTAGGGTTAAATTTTAGTTGGATTAGTTTTAAACATTATCTGGTTTAAACACTTGTTTTGCAAGATGTACAAGGATATAAAAAAATGCATGGGAATATAAACCAGAATATAAATGACTCTACTAGGCAACTGAAGACGAGTGATCATAACACTATAAGATGACAAGGTATCTTTGCACCCTATGATATGTATGTAGAATGATATCTTGTGAGCTAAGGGTATCCTACATAATAATCTATACCTTTTTTTGCAAGATGCATGGGATATAAAATAAATGCACATAGATATAAATCATAATATAAATGACTTTACATAGCCACTTATGACAAGTAATCATACAAAGAAATAGACTCCACAAAGCAACCAATGACAAAGTTTACCAGACACTTTAGATGATAAGGTCTTATAGCACCATATGATATATGTGGAATGAAATCTTGCCAACTAAGTGTACGTTCCATAAGAATCTATACAAGTCATCTAAATTCCATATGATATGATATGTAATATCATATGACCACCATATCATAACATGTTATAGTGATCTAAGAGGTTTACTCCATAATAGTCTCTTACATGGATCATAACACCATATGGAATGATGTGGTCTAAACAATATCCTGAGACTGATATCTACTCTAGTGCACAAGATAAATATGTACTCCAATGCATCTGTAGATACCACTATGCCTCAGCACAACATCAAGGCATGTATAGACATGCATAGATATAGATAAGACTATATATTCACATCCTCTTCCACTCTTGTTAGCTCATACGAGGATCCTAAAAAGATGCTACTAGACTATGATATGGATCTGTGCTATAATCCCTAAGAGACTATGAAGACCACTCCTTGGTCATGAACTCAATAGCTGAAAGTGTGGAGAATCTGAATATATCTAAAGGAGCTCTCAATATCTCCCCTAATGAGAGGTGTGAATCCACTATGCTCATAAAGAATGGAGTAAATGGCAGAGGATGTATAGCAACATGAGGATGGTTCAATATGATATGGTAAGGATGCACTATCAACAATTAATATATCTCAAAGAGAGAGACCTAAGGTAGTAAATATGTTGTGCATACATACATCACTATCAACATCATACACTATAGAAGCACAACTCACACATAAGTCATACATGAACTCTAAAGTGTCACAATTAATCAGTTTGTTCTCAACTTGAGTCACACTCAATCAGATCAGTACTTGATCTGTCACTCAACAATCTGCCAACAACTAGGCATTGATTACAGTCAAGCCACATTCACTCTAGCTAAGAGACTCTAGGTGACGTTCACCAACCTTTGTCCACCATAGCCAAGAACTCAAAGGCTCAACATCAAAGAAGTGAGCTCTCTAGAGCTGCACTTCAAAATTATACCCCTGATCTTGACCTAGGTCTCCAACCCTAATGGTCTTGCTAATGGCACACCCAACAGTGTGAACGGTGCAAGTGATGGGTGAGCCCCACCATGTAGTTAGTACCCTAAATATGAAATTTGACCATCAACAAGTAGTCTATGAGTAACAGCCAAAATACCTTTGACTACCAACACTACTACTCCAACATCTAAGCAATCTAAGTGCGATGCTACAAATAGTGTGATAGTTGTTGTGCATACATACATTGCTGCACAACATCATATAGTATAGAAGCACAACTTGCATATAAGTCATACATGAACTCTAAAGTGCCACAATTACCTCCTAGTTAGCGGTTAGGTCCCTCTTATTCCAAATAGCCATCTACTCCAAGTATATGGTATACCCTATGGTGGGAAAAAGATCAAGAGGCCGAGTGCTATTGTGCCCCATCATTAGTTGCATGTTTGCAATCTATACCATATAAAGGATGAACTAGATATAGGTCAAGTACATCTAAGACATAGCCATTGTCCTTGAGGAACCACCATGAGGGAAGGAGTCAACATGCCATATACCATCCTCTCAAACAACTATCACATATTAACATAGAAGCAACTCTACCAAAAGAGCCGCATAACATACACCGCAAGCCTTCACATACAAGTGCCAAGCTTGGGTCCATAGTGCCATCAATGTTTGGGATGTGGCATGACCACAATTGCACACATGATCCTTCCAAACAACACCATCATGTCCTTCCAACACAAGGATGCCAGAAGGCAAAAATTTATGCACTCTCAAGATAGTGCAACCTATAGTAACATCAAGTATAATTGGTGTTGTCTATTGTAGATATACATAGTCACCTAGATGAAATTGACAATCAATGGTCTATAACCTCCTCCTCGAATGGTAGCATAATGTAAGGTATCCCTATGCTGAGCAATCACCAAGTTCTCAAAGGCCATTGGCATCACTCTCAAAACAATCTCTACCCATTGAGAACATGCATCATTTGGATCATCCAAGTCCAAAACTACAATAACATCTTGACAAATGGCTATAGGTAAATTTGGATCATATCCATAAGTAGAAAGTAAGGAAAGAAGGATGCTAAGGAGGCTTGCTGGCTGAACCAATAGCCCATGGTCAACCAAGTTAACTAGAGATCCTAGTCTCCCAAGTGGCCTCTCTGCAAATCATACTTCCATAATCCTCTCTTTACCACCTGAACCACTCTCTTTGCCAAGCCATCTACCTTAGGGTGATCTTGGGAGGTAATATGATGATCAATCAAAGCCCTACCACACAAGACCTAAAACTCCCCAAGAACTCTATACCTCAGTCAATCAAAACCTCAGTTGGTGCACCAAAATGATTAAGAACCTGCTCCAAGAACAAGTAAGCCGTCCCTTCACTAGACTTGTTAGGAAGTACCACCAACTCAATCCACTTGAAGAAATTCTCTACTATAACCAAAACATATTGATGATGTCTCACTATCAATAGTAATGGTCTAGCAAAGTCCAAACTCCAATGGTAACCCAACCCCATGATAGGTAATAGGTGTAACTTTGGCGTAAGAGCATTAAGTGATACTCTAACTTGGTCACAACCACACATTTGGCAACAAACTATTAGACATTGGTTTTCATACTAGCACACCAATAATGACTCTAGAGTAAGCTATATATCCACTTTACTCCAAAATGTCCTAGCTCCTCACGAGCATGACGGACCAACTATGGTCTCTAAGATAGAAGTGATATTGCTCGCACTCTACCATCCTCCTGTACACAAAGAAGGTGTCTACCCTCCAATCTGAACCATTTAGCTTGTTGAAGAACATAGTCTCTCTTCTTGGCCTCAATGGTGCCACCCAACACTAGTGCAAAGGCAAAAATAATCCATCACTAAGACATCATCATGAATGTCTTGCTAAATTGTACCACTATCTCCACTTTCTAGATCTATGACCTCAATAACTCCTCTTGTATGCATTAATAGAGATATTGCAAAAGCCTCAAAAATTGTGCAAAGAAAGGTAGATGCATGCCAAGCCGGCACCATCTCCTCATCTATCTCACCATGCCAAAGTGCTCCAATCTGATCCTGCTAGTTGGAACATGGGTTTCTAATCAACCCATCTGCATCACAATTCACCACTCTAGGTATGTGAATAACCATGAAATCATACTCCTATAAAATCAAAGCCCATCATGCATGCTTCCCTAAAATCTTTTTGGACTCCATCAACCACTAGTGCCTAATGATCATGATGAGAGTAAAGGGGTTATCAAATAGATAACATTGTAGATGTGCTACTACCCATACTGCTGCTAAGCACTCTCCCTCATACGAACTATACTTTGCATCTATTGAATTGTTGGAGTGACTAGCATTTTCCACCACAAACTCCTTCCCCTCATCATGCTAGGTGAGCATTGCTCCAAACCCCAACATACTCTAATCAATGTGCACTTGAAATGGATCCTCTAATCTGTCTTCTCAAAGTAGGGGCAGATATCAGCCTCTCCTTGAGCTCTACAAAAGCTCTCTCTTGCTCATCTCCCCAACACCACCATATGTAAGCTTGGTTAGCTTTGTCAAGGCCTTGGTAATGGAACTAAGTCCTCTAATATAGCGGCAATAGAAGTTCACCAACCCAAGGAATTCTCACACTCTACTACTCACATATGCGCAATAGCCTCCACCTTGGTCTATTGAACACTAATTCTCCAAGGTAGATAGTGTGACCAAAATACTCAACTTGCTTGTAGAAGAATCTACACTTCCCAAGATGTAATTTGACTCCATGAGATCTCAACCTCTCAAACACCTCTAACAAATGTCCCTCATGCTCCTCCACAATAGTGCTATAGACCAAAATGTCAGCAATATAGCAATGAGCAAAATCTAGTCTAGCTAGAATGTTGTCCATGCCCTTTTGGAACTCAAAATGAGTATACATTTAACCCAAATGGTAAGAATCTCCATTGATATAACACATCCTTATTGTGAGGATCAATAGCCCAAAATGTTGTCTTGGACTTATCCTCCTCCTTGATCGGCAATTGGTGATATCTTGCTTGAAGATCTAAAGTATTGAAGACCTTTGCATGCCCAATCACATTAAAGATCTCTTCCACTATAGGCATGGCATACCAATCAGCACTAGTCTGTCAATTGATAGGATGGTAATCTCCACACCTCTGCCTATTTGTGTAGTTGCCATGCATATCTTTTTGGGCTGGCATCTGTAATACAAGCAGCTAGATATATTATCTAGAAGTAAAAATTGGCTTGGTAACATCTACAAGGATGTTATGTAGAATAGGCTAGGTAGATCAGATAGAGGTGTCACCCATAGAGTACTTCTACTAATAGGGTAGAAGTTGAAAATAGCCAGAAAACTTTAGAGCCAATTTCAAAGGCCTAAACAAATGAATTAGGCCTCAAAAATGGAAATATTGCTTTCCCTCTAAGTGAACAGCCTTGCCCTTTCCCCCAATGATTTTTCTCATTGAGAGCTTTCCAATGGTACCTCATCCATGTGATTCTAAGCTCCCTACAAGAAGCTTTCCTAAAGATTCTCTTAAGTCAAACGGGACCAACTAGATAGGACAAGGACTGTCATGTCACCCATCCAAACAACTAATCCAAGGATGGAGCTCAGTAATAGGTCACCAATCCATGTATCTGATCCAAGGGTGGAGCTTCTTTGAGGAGATCCTCTTTGCTACATAATAAAGAGAAGGTGCTCCTTTGGAGCATTGGAGGATTGAGTGTGAAACTTGTGTTTTCTCTCTTGTATCTCTCTCAAAGAGTTCTCTTGTCTTTGTAGTATTACAATGGTATTAGAGTAGGTGTTTCAATCAAAGAGAGTGGATCACCTCTCTTGGAAGAGCACAAGCTACTGAAACTAAATAATTTGAGGGGAGAATATAGTGCAATTGCTAGACTTGTGAAGTGTTTTAGGGATGGGATAGAGGCACAAAGAGGACAATTTCTTGTACCTAGCTTCTCATTCTTGAATCCATTCCACATCAAGATTATGTACAAATGAGAGTATCTCTAGTTTATCACTTTGGAGTAGAATTCATGGATAGAGTGATGAATTCACCAAACCTGGTGATTCTACCTGTGGTGGTATACGACAAAGAATGCAATTTGACAATCTATATTCTATTATGATATTATGGATCTGAATGTATTGAATCCTCACCCTTTCAATAGGCAAGTAGAAATCCAATATGTAGTTAGACCAAAAGTGATGGTTAGTGATTTGTAGTCCACAATTTTGGTGAGGAATATTATCAAACAGTGATAGCCTTTGAGGTTCCAATGGTAGTCCCTATAGTTTGTGCACTCTCTTGAGTGATCATTCTAACCCTTTATTCAAGTAGGAAGTAGCAATTGAACATTGGCCATGTGTAGGAATCATGGATCCGTAGTTGTAGGGGATGTTGAACCAATTTCAAGAAATCAAAGATGACCATGGAAGAATTGCAAAATCAAATACATACAGTCAAGAATGATCAAGTAATGTAAGAAAAGGAGTTTTCTCAACAACCAACACTAGCAATCAAAGTACCTAGAGAGTTATGCATGTTGATGATATTGATTCCAATCAACAACCAAGTCACACTATTACTACAAATGAAAAAGACATGCAACATCAAGCCTTACAAGGGATAGTGGTCCATGGGAGTAGTGGAAAATCAGATTTCAAGAATGAATCAATACCTTTGATTGTTCACAATGGATATCATTGATCATTCTATAGGTATGTTTGCATGTGGGTACTTGACCAATAAAGCACTCTCATGGTATAACACTTAGGAATGATCATTGTTGGTAGAAGGAAGAGAAGTCACTTGGACAACCATGCAAAAAGGGTTGCTCAAGAATTTCCAATCCGTGGATTCCGTGCAAATGACCCAAACCAGACCCTAGGGGTTGAAGTAGAAGAATAGCATACATTTCTAGATCTACAAGTTGCAATAATCAATATGAGTCCAATCAAAGCTCTTGACAATTTCAAGAGAGGATTAAAAGAGTGAATTTCACAAGAATTAATGGCGGAAAATCCTTGTACTATTTTGAAGCCATTGCCTACACTCAAAGAATAGCAACGGTGCTTGGAGGAGGTGAAATGATAACACTGATGCAAAACTTATTAGGCCAAGATACACCATTTTGGTAGACCAATTCCTATGGAATTGGGCAACATTTGGTTTCAAGACAAAGGAGCAAGACTTCTCCAAGGAGAATGGGAATTGGTCAAAGAAAGGAGAGAAGGAGTCCCACAGGGAAAAGGGGCTCAAGAAAAACAATGATGATGTTACAATTGTGGTTGAATTGGGCACATACCCATCAATTGTCATGCTTGTCATCTTAGAGGCACTCGGTCTCCATTCAAGCAACCTCTGAACCACATGGAGAGATGAATTGAAGAGGAAGATATGGAAACCACATTGGAAAATGAAGATTGCCAATGAATGTACCTTGTTGCCTTACTGAAGAAGAGTAAAGTGGGGAGGAGGGGGAGGGGGAGGGGGAGGGGAAGGGAGGAGGAAGAGGATGAGTGTGCAAAGGAGGAGGAAGATAAACACACAATTAATTGTTGTAAATGGAGTGCTAGAAGGCAATCTGGTGAGAGTGTTGATACACCTTAGGGCAATAGAGAATTCTTGTCTCGATTTATTGCAATAAGGTTGGGGATGGAACTAGAAAAGCATGAGAAGGACAGAGTAGAGTTACCTAATGGTCAGATAGAGAGGATTGAGTCATTACCTAGAAAGGTAATACCCTTTGTAGGAGGGTATTGAGAAGCAATTGAGTGGCGAGTGATACAACTAGCTTGTTATGATGTAATCTTAGGTATGCCGTGAATGGAGCACTACAACCCCATGGTGGATTGGAGAAAGAAAGTAGTGAAAACTAGTCAATGGAAGATCTATGGGATTAAAGGAAGATCAGAAAGGAAAAAGTTGCCTTTGTATGTCATAAGGACCATATCTATTGGTAAGACAAATAGATGTTTCATGGGTTTAATAAGAGAAGTCTAGAGTGCCCAACACAATGGATAAATTCTTGAGAAATTGAAAGATGTGGTTAATTAGTTCCAAGATGTCTTTGTGGATGAATTACCCGCAAGTTTACTACCAAGAAGGAGAGCAGATCATAAAATTGAGATACTTCCTATGAAGACACCTCCTTGTAAGGCCCCATATGGACTATCACGTCATGAGTTGGAGAAGTGTAAGGCTCAAATCAAAGATATGTTGCCAAAGGGGTTTATCCAATTTAGCATATCACCATATGGGGCTCTTGTAGTTTTTGTGAAGAAGAAGGACAAAACAATGAGCATGTGTATTGACTATTAGGGACTAAATCAACAAATAATGAAGAAAAAATATCCATAACCTTGCATGGATGACTTGTTTGATCAAGTCAATAGGGCAAAGCACTTCACCAAACTTGATTTGCAGAGTGGTTACCACCAAATCAAGATTGTGGAAGAAGACATGTACAAAATGGGGCCTCAAACAAGGTATAGTTGAGTACTTGATGAAGCCGTTTGGCCTAACCAATGCTCCAGCCACTTTCATGAGTTTGATGAATGATATATTTTGTCCATACTTGGATAAATCTATTTTCATTTTCTTGATGACATCTTAGTCTATAGTAGGACGTTGACAAAGCACAACAACATCTATGAGAAGTCCTCCAGATTCTACAATAAAATCAATTGTATGCCAAAATCTCAAAGTGCAAGTTTGGCAAATTTGAAATAGACTACTTAGGAGGGCATAGAGTAGGTGTAGAGGGTATCCAAGTATTAACAGATAAAATAGAGGTCATTCAAAAATGGAGTGCTCTAGAAGATCAAACTCAACTCAAGAGTTTCTTGGGATTGATAGGGTTTTATCATCAATTTGTCAACAATTTCTCCAAGATTGCACAACCTCTAACATCATTATTGGACAAGAGGAAGAAGTGGATGTGTGGAACTGCACAAGAATTGGCCTTTCAAGAGTTGAAAGATGCATTACTACGAGCACCAATCTTGAAATGGTATGACCCAAAATGTCCAATCAAGATGGCTAAAGATGCATCAGGTGTAGCAATAGGAGCAATCTAACAACAAGACTGGGAAGATGGATGGCGCCCTATTGCATATTTCTCTCTTAAGTGGTTACCAACAGAATGCAACTAGCACACCACCAAACGAGAAGAGCTAGCCATTGTCATTGTTTCTCTCTTAAGTTGTTACCAACAGAATGCAACTATCACACCACCAAACGAGAAGAGCTAGCCATTGTCCTTGCAACCAAGCATTGGAAGCACTATCTGAATGAGAAGGCATTTGTGGTAGAGATGGACCACAAATCTCTAGTCTAGCTCAAGACACAAAATGATCTTTCTTGTCAAAAAATTTGGTGGGCAAATTGGAGACAACAATTTAACATGATAATTAGATATATGGAAGGCAAGAAGCAACTTTGCAGATGCATTCACCTGAATGCTAATGGAAAACAATTTGGTGGTGGAAATCAAGATGAACCCTTAATTTTAGCCCAAGATTCTTGCTACTACAAAAATTGATCCATAGATTGTAGGTGGTCAAGCATCCAAAGGTATCACCAGCACCCAAGGACTCACCTTTTGTGATTGTAGGTTGTGGATCCCAGATGATACAAATCTAAGAACCACCATCTTAGCAAAATGTCATGATTTTCCCATCGCAAGTCACATTGGAGTGGACAAGACCTTGGATGTAGTCTAATGCCATTACTATTGGTCCAAGATGAGCAATGATGTGATGGAATATATTCAGAGCTGCCTACTTTGTCAAAAAAATAAGGCTTCTAATCAAGCTTCCACATGCCTGCTCCAACCTCTCCCTACTCCTACACAAAATTGGGAACAAGTAAGCTTGGATCAAGTTTGTGAATTGCCCAAGACCACCTTTGGGTTTGACTCCATTGTAGTCTTTGTCAATTGACTCATCAAAATGATTCATGTATTGTTTTTAGACCAAATCTGAAATATGTGTACTAAATAGAAAGGTGCCTAGGCCAAATGGCTTGACAAAAAGATCTGAAATTTTGCAAAGATAAATGCACTGGAGTTGTGATTAAGTGTGCAAAATTTCAAAGGATTGTGATATACCATTTGTGATATTTGACTTACATTGTGAGGAAGTGTCAATTCTGGAGAGTTTAGATTTCATGCATGAGGAGTGTAAGAGCAGCAAAAAGCATATTTGAGTGTTTAGACTCATCTTGGGAACATGGAGGGTCACCAAGAGTTGAAATTGAGGCTATGCAAGGTTCCACAAGGGTAGGAGGTGATTGTAGGGGTGGATTTGAGGAGGAAAGAGTTTAGAATAGAATTTGAAGAGAGTGTTGAGAGGATCCAAAAACCTACACCACTTGGAGGAAAGAGTGGGTCTAAGTGCTTTTTGTGTTGAGAGAAGGGACATAAGGCAAGTTCATGTCCATTGACTTTTGAGAGCAAGAGGTTGAGAGAAAGGAGAGGCTTACTTGATTTGGGTTTGCATATTGGACCTTCCACACCAAGATTGGGAGGGAGAAGATCTAAGACCAAGGAGTTGTGTGAGGTTTGTGGAGTGGAAGGACTTCCAAAAAGACATGAGTGTAGTGGAGTAAAAGCACTTTTGGAGACTTTGGTGAAGTATATTGGAGAGAGTCTTAGTATAGCTACAGAAATACTACCGCCTTCATCAACTAGTTCTCAAGTTAGTGATGGAGATAATCTTTCAACTTATGGATAAACTATCCATAAGAGTTCAATTAATATGCACTCTAGGATTTGATGTTCCTATAGAAATCTTGGAGCAACCTAAATCTTTTGTGTTCCCTAGAGTGAATTATTCTCAGATGGTGATAGTCATGTATATAATCTATTAGTTATAGAGCGAGAGAAAAAAAAAATTTGAGAAAAAAGAAAGATAGTGAGGTGTTAAGATGGGGAAACTTCCGGTTTTCTCTGGCAAGGGTGGAGAAGATGCAGAGGTCTTTGTGAAAGACTTCAAGAGAGCTTGCATAGGACACAATGAGAGAAAGAAGAATGATCAGGCCTCATTATAACCAGATTTCTTTGAGGATGCAACACTTACATGGTATGAGTCAAAATACCAAAAGAGAGAGAGAGAGAGAGGAGAGATGGGGAAGAAGAGTATTGGGAGAGTTTGACTTCAACACTCATTGAGAACTTTCTTCCAGATGAGAGTTATGAGAGATTGCTGAGTGAGGTTACCTTTTTGAAAAAAGGAGATGGAGAGAAAGTGAGAGTCTATGTGGAAAGAGTGGAAAAGTTAGAGTCTAGATTTTGCATAGTGTTGAGGAAGGGAAAAGATGATATGAAGACTATTATGATTGGCACAAGAGACATGCTCACCAAGAATTTTGTGGGAGGATTGAGACCACAAATTTGAAGCAAGGTGAAATATGAGAAACCTTCTTCCAAGGTTGAAGCTATCAAGATTGCAACTTGTATGGAGGAGAGTTTGGAAGGGGATAAGAGTGATTTGGTGATGAAGGAGGTTGTGCATTTTCCTGAAGGTTACAAGTATGGTAGAACTTCTGATACTTTGGTGGCAAGAGTTGCACCACAAGAAGTAGTTGCTCCAGTTCTTGCACCTCCACCAAAGGATCCACTTCAAACCATCATAGAATAACTTGCAAATCTCAAGATCAATGTGATGCAACTATGGGAGAAGAGAGAAGTGGATCAAAATGTGGGAAGATGGCCTAAAAGTTATGGAAGTTATCCATATAGAGGAGGCCAACCAACCAAAAATTTCAATGAGAAAAATTGTTTTGGTTGTGGAGGAAGAGGCCATATCCAAAGGAATTGCCCAAATTCCACTTACCATGGAAGAAGGGGTTATGAGAGAGCCAATAGAGGGAAAGAAGGAAGTAGTGAAACCCAAAGGGGTCCTAATCCAAAAAAAGGTAGGGAGATAGCATCTATAGATGTGGTTGAGAGCAAGTATGAGAAGGGAGAGTGTTCAAACTCAAAGAGTCTTAATTTGGAGCTTTTGGTACAAGAGAAGAAGAGAGCTCATTTTGCAGAGGATGTGCACTCTTCTCAAGGATTTACTCCTAGCCAAGATAATCCTATGCCTACTAGGAGCACTTGCACAACCACTTCAAAACCATCAACAACAAAGACTCCAAGGAAGAAGTTGGGGATGGAAGACTTCTTGATCTCAAAGCAACAATGGAACTACAATGTCTTGAGGTATGTTGGTAGTCACAAGGCTAACATCACAGTGGACCAATTGATTGCTTTGAATCCTACTTTGAGAAAGGAGCTTAGAGGTGGTTTGAGTTCTACAAGGAACAAGAGGAGGAAGAAGGCAAAAGTTCTAGTATCAATGGGGGTGGTGGATGCCAAACCAGCACTATGGGAGGCTTGTGAATATACTTCCAAGATTGATGTGAGAGTAAATGGTCACAACATCTAGGATGCATTGGTTGATGAAGGATCAACAGTGAATGCCATGTCAGAAAGCTTGATGAAGAAGTTGGGTATGATACACTCAAGACCTTCAACATTTGTAGTGAGCATGGCAAAAAAACAACAAGTTTTATCAGTAGGGGTGATGGATAAAGTGGTAGTGTGGTACCCACATTTTTCATTTTGGACGAGTTTTGAAAAAGAAGTGCCTTGCTGAAACCAAATGGAGAAGAAATGAGAGGAAATTTGTATTTTGATCAAGCCCAAAGAAGTCGACTTTGTGTCAAATGAAGACGGACTCAGCCAGGAATGAAAGAGGGCAGACCCGAAGGAGGAATGGAAATTATAGGTCGAGATTCTTGTGGGGGCTATATCTCAATGTTCACAAGTCCAAATCAAACGTGCTATACCTCGTTGGAAGCGTCTCGTTCAGAGCTTTCCATTGATACCAAAATCGCAAAGTTTGGAGGTTGGTAGAAGAAGTTATAAGTATTTAAAGTTTTGGGAGTAATTATACAAAGTAGTTTAGTGTCTTCGAACTTCGAACTGGCATCTTCGGACTTCGGGTTGGCGTCTTCGGACTTCGGATTGGCGTCTGTGGTCTTTGGACTTCGGACTTTGGTCTTTGGTCTTCTGACTTCGGACTTCAGGTGTACACAACTTTGGGTTAGAAGCTTCTTCGACTCAAGACGAAGATGAATGTATCTGAGATAGTCGGACCTTGGAGTGCAATGAAGATGAATTCGGGAATCTTGCCAGAGGCATTAGAGAGAGTTAGGATAGAGAAAGAATAGATAGTTAGGATACCCGTGACTTCAATTTCAGTTCCAATTGAAGATGAAACAAGAATTGAAGGAGAAGTAGCAGTAGTGAATAAACCCGAAGTGCAAGATCAGATTGTCTGTCTTCGGGTCAATAACATGGGTGATTAGGGGAAAGTGGGTTACAAATTAAAGGTGTAGATAGTGTACCCATGCTTTCAATTATAATTTGTGATGAGGATATAGTAGAATTAGCAAAGGAATTGATTGTAATTAGACCAGATGTTGCAAAAGTAGGAGTACAGGTGTCATTGGACTTGTTATTTGATACATTAGAGAAGAGTGGGTCAGGAGATAAGGATGTAGATGGATTACCCATGAGCTCAATTGTAGATTGTAGTGTAGAAGTGGTAGAAATAGTGAAGGAATTGGTAGAATTAGCTATACACAAAGAAGGAGAAATAGTAAGAAGATCATCGGGTTTGGAAGTTGATGATGAGGTAGACATCGGATCGGTGTAAGTACTAATTTTGAGATAGGAAGAGGCAGATATGAAGAGATAGATTGTCCCTTAGGATCTGCAGGTAGGAAAGGATGTTAGGAAGCGGTGCCTAGGTAGGTGAGTCTGCCGTTTGCTTCAGTATTTAAGAAGAGCATTCGAAGTACGATGTTATTCAGTATTCAAATTTTTGAAGATAGATAAAGTGAAGTGCTGTTCCTAGTACTCGTCGCTTAAGCTTAATTCCGATTGTCAATTTTGTGTTTGTGTTTGTGAGTGTGTGGAGAATTCCGAAGAGCAAGTCAGTGTGTCTGTGGATGTTGGAATCTACAGCCTTGATCTTCATTCTGTATGTTTGATCCTTAGTGAAGTGCATCAGAGCAATGCCTTGACAGGTCTGAGAGGAATTGTAGTGTTGTTAGTATTCTGCATTGGTGAGTTTTAGTTTTAGTGTGTTTGTGGATGTTGGAATCTGCAGCCTTGATCTTCATTCTGTGTGTTTGATCCTGAGTAAAGTGCATCAGAGCAATGCCTTGACAGGTCTAAGAGGAATTGTAGTGTTGTTACTATTTTGCATTGGTGAGTGCATCACAAAATTGATGTGAAGCAATTTCGATCGAGGAAGTTGTGCCTTCAGTGGAGTGGTGGAACACAATTTTGAGGCAAAATTGGTCTTTGCAGTGAAGTGTCGTCTTTGGGAGAATCTGAATCATCACAATCAAGAGTTGTTTGGACAGAATTTGCTATGTTGTGATTATGTGTGTGTGTATTCGTGACAAGTTGTCAAGATTGTGAGCTTGTTACTCTCTTCTAGGTGTAGTTTCTACTTGAGAGATTAAAGAAGAAACCAAGAAGAACTGCAATTGTGACTTTTGTCTTCGTATTCGACCAATTTTGGATAGTATCTTTGCGGGAACAAACTCTACTGACCCGATTACCGCAAAAGTGATATTTGCCGGGTTGTCACAGGTAGTTTCAATTATGGGAGTTTAAAATCTCATGACTTTCCAAGTCTTGAAGGATTCAAGCTATGACTTACTTCTTGGGAGGCCATGGTTGAGAGAAGCACGCACAACTAATTGATGGCACAAAGGGTACTTGAGGATTGGGCCATCAAACTATAGAGTCACAATTCCTGTGACTAACACCACCAACACTTCATATTCAAATATACCATCTTTTGATTATTGGGAATCAGATTCTCAAGAAGGAACTTCAAGTGTGGACACAAGCATGGAAGAGGAGACTTCCACGGAGGAGGATGAATCTGAATTTGATTCAAATGTATATCCCTTGTATGCTATGGATTTTGCACCTAAGCCAAAGGTTTTGAAGGACCCAGATAAATCACCATTGACACTTGAGGAGATGGAGAGGAGGTTATCTACTCTCAAGTATGGCCCAAATGTTACCAAGGAGAAGAAGGTGAGATTTGAGGACATTTTCAACAAGTTCATCCAAGTGTTTGCTTTAAGTTACAAGGATTTGAAGGAAGTCACCTTGGAGGAGCACAAGATAGAGGTGGAGTCACATGCAAGACCAATCTGCCAAAAGCAATGTTGCATTAGCCCACCAATATCTTTGGTTGTGAAGGAGGAGATTGATAAGCTCAAGGAGGCAAAATCTATCTTTGAGGTGGAGAATTCAGAATGGGTGTCTCCAATTGTCATTGTGAAGAAAAAAGAATGGCAAGCTTTGGGTTTGTGTGGATTACAAGAAGCTCAACATTGTTACCAAGAAGGACTACTACCCATTGTCATTCATTGATGAGATCTTGGAGGAGGTTGCATGTCATGAGAGGTACAATTTTGGAGATGGTTATAGTAGATATAACCAAATCAAGACTGCACTAGAGCATCAACAACTCACCACATTCACCATACCTTGGAGAACTTATGCTTTCAAGGTCATGCCTTTTGGGCTTTGCAATGCTCTTGCCACATTCCAATGGTTCATGAACAAGGTATTTGAACCTCTCATTGGGAAATTTGTGAGAGAATTCATTGATTACTTTTGTGTCTATGGGAGCAAGGAGGAGCACTTTGAGCACCTAATCAAGGTCTTGCAATGCTTGGATGAGACAAATGCATCACTCAACCCAGAGAAGTGCATTTTTGGATGTGAAGAAGGTCTACTTTTGGGGCAAATCATCTCCAAGGATGGAATAGCAATTGATCTTGAGAAGATGAGGAAAATCTCAGACCTTCCATTCCCTTCAAGCTTGACAAATTTACGCTAATTCTTGGGGATGGTTGGGTACTATAGGAGGTTTATCTTCTCATTTTCCAAGAAGGCTTATGCATTGACCATCTACAAGAAGAAGGGTGTTGATTACATAGTGATTTTGGAGGACAAGGAGGCTCTCAAAGCTTTTGAGGAGCTCAAGCAATCCCTTGTTGTAGCTCTAACTCTTGCTAAACCTGATTGGAGTAAGCCTTTCATCCTCTACATTGATTCTTCTAATATGGCTATAGGATCCATTCTTAGTCAGTTAAACCAAGATGAGCATGATCATCCAATAGCTTATGCTAGTAGGCAGATGGTTTTAGTAGAGAATAACTACTCTGTCACAGAGAGAAGGGTTGGCAGTGATCTTTGGTTTGAAGAAGTTTAGACACTACTTGATTGGATGGAAAGCCACCATTGTCATAGATCACAAGGCTTTGAAGTACATCTTCAACAAGCCTAATGTGGAAGAGAGACTAGCAAGGTGGATGATACTCTTGTCTTAGTATGACTACACCATTGAGGATAGGCCAAGAAAAAAACATGCAAATGAAAATTGATTATCTAGGGCCTATGATCATGATGGAGATGAGCCAATGGATGATTCCTTCTTGGATGAGGAGCTCATGACAATTTCAATCACTCAAGAGGTTCCAATGGAGTACAAGGAGATTATGGACTTTGTTACAAGAGGTAACTATCCAAAAGGGATGCATGCTAGGGAGAGGAAGGCTCTTACAGCAAGATCTAGACCTTACACAATGGTGGAGGATATTCTTTTTCACCAAGGAGCAGATGGTCTACTTCAAAGAGTAGTGGGTAAAGAAGAGTCTATCCTACTCATAAAGGAGTTTCATGAAGGTTTAGTATGTGGACGACACTTTGCAAGAAAGGTGACTACTTTCAAGATTCTAGATGTAGGTTACCATTGGAGAGGAGTTTTCAAGGATTGTCTTGATTATTGCAAAACTTGTCATATTTGTCAAGCTTTTGCTAGAAAGTCTACATCCACTCCATCACTTAGATCAATTTCATTGCCAAAGACCTTTTGAGAATTGTGGAATTGATTTTGTAGGTCCTATCAATAGAACCCCAAGGAATAATCGGTACATTGTGGTAGTTACTAATTACCTTACCAAGCGGGTTGAGGCTAGATCATTTAGGAATAAGAATGAAGATGAAGTTGGTAGATTTTTTTATGAACACATTATCACTAGGTTTGGATGCCTTTGGAGTTGGTTTTTGATAGAGAGAGGAGAGTTTATAGAAAGCATCACTACAGCCATGCTACAACATTTCTCAATCACACACAAAGTAACTGCATCCTATAAGCCAAATTCCAATGGCTTGGCAGAGAGAACCAATCAGACCTTGTGAATGATGTTGGCCAAAGATGCAGAAATGGAAGGGGCTAAACATCATTGGGACAAGAGGATTCATGTGGTTTTGTGGGAATATAAGACAACCATGAAGACTTCCACCAAATATTGTCCATTTCAATTGGTATATGGTATTGAGTCTACCCTACCTATTCACTTTGATCTTCCTACCTTCCAAAGCATTCATAAGAGATTGAAGAAAGCACAAGGAGGTGATGCATAGAAGTCAAGGAAGGAACAACTCATGCAATTGGAAGAAGCAAGAGTATTTGCTATGGTTCAAGTGGAGCAACCCCAAAGGAAACAAAAGGAGAGCTATGACAAGAGGCAAGGCAAGAAGAAGGTGGAGCCTTTCAAAGAAGGTGATTGGGTAATGTTGTTTAATTTTATTTGATTTAAGAGAGTACAAAAGAAGTTTTTGCCTAAGTACTTTGGACCTTTCATAGTGGAGAAGGTGTGGGGAAATTACATCTATGATCTCAAGGAGTTGGGAGGAAGACACTTTGATAGGATTAACCATGATAAGTTGAATATGTATCATAGAAGGTAGAGAGACCTTCACTTTGAGGACAAAGTGAAAACTTAGTCCGGTGTCACGGAATTTGTTTGGCCTTGAGAGTGCACCGGGCGTCTGGCTGCTTGTGCTCAGCTTGTCTTTATTGTAGTTGATTTAGAGTTTCTTGTAGACTGTCATTCTCTTCCTATTCCTGGTGCGTTGGAAATCTCAACTCTATAAGAATTTGGGGTTTTCTTTGTTTCTTGAGGTTGGGTTTCTCAAGGGTTTGTGTTTATTCTTGGCCTTTGCAGAACTAGCTAGCTCACGCGGTTTCAGCTATGGTTTTGGATCCAACAGTTCCTAAAAATGGCAAGGAATTTTACAAACAACAAATAGTTTCTATTTGGGCCCAACCCGGCACCCAGACTACTGAATCAAACCATTCATATAGAAGGACTGAGAGCTCCTAAAATGAAGCTTCCTCGATGCTAGTCACAGCTCAAACACACCACCATCTCAAGATTTGTCATTCATAAAATTTCAGCTGCAAGGTTCACAAGTTTGGACAGCCATCCAACTCCAGTTCATATAGTGTTTGCACTAACTTATGATAGAAAATCATTTCAGCTGGTGCTTTTCACACACACTCTGTCCGACAACAGTAAAGACAACTCACCCTTTGGACCTCTTCCTTCACCTTCCAGCAGCACTCCCATCAATGCCTCCTTGCAAAGGTTTCTGTTATTAGCCAAAGTTCCTTCCATGAAACGCACTCAGCTCTCCTGCAAAAGTTTCCTTTCTGTCCAGCCCTCTCTCTCCTGCATAGTTCTTCATTTTCTTGAGAAGAAACACTTTCTGCATGCACTCTCAACCCCTCTGCTTTCTTGTGAAAAATTTCTTTTTTTCCCAGCCCTCTCTCTCTTGCAAAGTCCTTCACTCTCTTGAGAAGAAAACACTTCCTGCCCTGACACTCTCAAGCCCTAACAGTCCTCCTTTGAAAATTTCCCTTCTGTCCCAGCACTTACTCTCCTGCACATGCTCCATTCCTTTGAGAAGAAAACCCTCTCTTGTCCTGCTGTCTCAAGCCCTAACATCTTCCTGCGAAAATTTCCTTTCTCCCAGCCCTCACTCTCCTGCAAAGTCCGTCACTCTCTTGACATTTGCTCTACCCAAGCCTTCATTCCTGCAAAATTTCTCAGTCTCACCAAGCCCTCACCCTCCTGCACATTTGCTCTGCCTTTGAGAGCTTCTCTCTCTCTACCCTAGCTCTACAAGCCTTCATTCATGCAAAAATTCTCAGTCTCACCAAGCCTCTCACTCTCTTGCACATTTGCTATGCCCTTTGAGAGCTTCTCTCTCTCTGCCCTAGCTCTACCAAGCCTTCATTCCTGCAAAAAATTCTCAGTCTCACCAAGCCCTCTGCCCTCACTCTCCTGCACATCTGCTTTGTCCTTTGAGAGCTTCTCTCTCTCTCTCTCTCTCTCTCTCTCTCTCTCTCTCTCTCTCTCTCTCTCTCTCTCTCTCTCTCTCTCTCTCTCTCTCTCTCCTAGCTCTGTCAAGCCTTCATTCCTGTGAAAATTTTTGTCTCACCATGCCTTCACTCTCCTGCACATTTGCTCTGCCCTTTGAGAGCTTCTCTCTCTCTGCCCTAGCTCTACCAAGCCTTCATTCATGCAAAAATTCTCAGTCTCACCAAGCCCTCACTCTCTTGCACATTTGCTATGCCCTTTGAGAGCTTCTCTCTCTCTGCCCTAGCTCTTACCAAGCTTCATTTCTGCAAAAATTCTCAGTCTCACCAAGCCTCTGCCC